>APFE031472281.1:0-25366 GCA_000404065.3 Pinus taeda
ATAAATTCAAAATATAAGTTCTGCTCATCGGATTAAGACTATTTTTATATGGATTTTACACCTCTCTGAAAGAGGAATCCACTAAAAATATTAGCCTCTTAATCTGATTATCAGAACATGGAGTTTGGACCTAGTTGTCCAAATTTAACAAAATCCAACCGTCGGAATCGAACACCGTCTTCTTCAGGTAATCCACATCATCCTCCTCTTCATTTTTAACCGTTTCATTTTTCAATTTAGTCCTTCATTTCATTTTTTGGGAGGGTTTTTAGGCAAAAAACCCGTGCTCGGGGTATGCAGGCTCACCACTTTTGCTCTTAAAACTTCCCGTGAAGACTGCGGAAAATCCAACCGTCGGAATCGAACGTCGTCTTCTTCAGGTAATCCACATCATCCTCCTCTTCATTTTTAACTGTTTCATTTTTCAATTTAGTCCTTCATTTCATTTTTTGGAGGGTTTTTAGGCAAAAAACCCGCGCTCGGGGTATGCAGGCTCACCACTGCGAACCTGCAGACCCCGACTTTTTCTCCATTGGGAAAAAGCTCGGGGTCCGCACCTTCCATGTAGACAAAGTGCGGTCCCACGCACTGTGTCTAACATGTAGGGTGCGGGCCCCACCGCGAGGGTTTTTAATCCAAAAATCCTCAAAAATGGACCAATGAAAAGTATTTCTAGCTTTTTAATTGATCTTTTTGCTTGATGTAGGTGGTACACCATGCTAGATTGGCGCGAACGAGAGCACGAGGACGTGGATGCTGCCGCATGGAATCATCAGCCTTCACTTGATGCTTTGAGGGCATGCAGCTTATACAAATATTGGGCCATTCCTGGCATGAGGGCTCAGGTGGATTTCTTACAGTGGATGGTTGATAGATGGAGCGTCCAGGACCAATGTTTCTTTATTGGAGACCACCAGCTCGAAATCGAGCCGACGGATATATACTTCTTGACTGGTTTGCCTAAGAGAGGCGTTGACTTGACTCTGTTCGGGACTAGGGCAGGTGGCAAGTCTGTCGATAGCCTCCGGTTAGAGTACTGCAACGGCCAGACTAGAGACAAAGGGATAGACATAAAGACCATATCCCGTCCTGAGCTTATGGTGATTGCATTCACTGTTACTAGACTTTGCGTAGCTGCCGCATTACATGTTGCCACCGGATCCCAGATGCGTATGGCAGTTGATTGCTTTCAGGGCACCATTTTCAACTGGTGCGATGCTGTGTTGGCCAATGTGAAGGGCCAATTGACCAGGGCCAAGAACGGACGACTGGAGACTTTTGGTTATGGAGCTTTAGTCATGAGCTTTGGCTTGGAGAGGATTCCTATGCTTATCCCGCAGCACCTTACAGTTGGAGTTGGGCTTCCCCGAGAGCCCAAACTGATGCGATGGGTCGCAGTCATGGCCCGTCATCCTGACGAGGGGACCGAGGTCGTTCAATTCAAACCTAAGTATTTCCAATGGTTGTAGAACCAGGTTTTTTCTATTCAGGATTTTCCTTTGCTGGGGTTGATTTTCGTGGAGACCTAGACATGGCTCTTCCTCCAGGAGAGCAGTGGGACGACTAAGGTAAAATCATTTTCAACATTTTCCTAATGTTAATTTTTTTATTGAATTAGTAACCAGAGAACCCATAGTATGAAGATTTTTATGCCAACGTTTCAAATCCCAAATGGGATCCCCATTTGGGATTTGAAACGTTGGCATAAAAATCTTCATACTGTGGGTTCTCCGGTTACTAATTCAACAGATACAAACCACAGATCTCTAAAATCCAGAAATTTTTTATTTTTATATCGTCTCAAAACTGATAGTAATAATTTTAAAATGCAGATGTGGGCCCACAACGACCAGCCGCTCTCCGGCCTTTCGAGAGAAAACAACCAGTTGCACCGGCTCCAGCCCCATAGGACGAATCAGCAGATACCTTGGCCGAGTTGGAGAGTCACCTAGAGCGCCTGACAGGGGACATTCCCAAGACCAGCATAAACGATATCCCTCGTCGACTTCAGTGCTATGTGATTGGAGTCCCCGGACCTTTTAGGAGGTTCCTTTGTAAGATGGCCCGTGCAGTGGTTTCATATCGAGATCATCACCAGTGATGGGATGATCTCTTATTGTAGTCTCACATTACATTTTTCTTTTTGTACCTATCATTTTTGCTGATCATAAGGTGTTTTTCAACCTATGATCGAGGACGATGTATTTTTTGACACACTCCTATATATATGATATCGTTATTACTAGCCTGTCTTGTTAAACATGTTATGGAATGTTTTTAAATTTACTTGTATGATTATTGCACATGTCTACTTAACATTTGAGAAGCAATTGCATCTGCTAATGTATTTTAAAGATCTTGGAATATGCTGATATTCAATATAGTCAAATTCACGTTCCAAGAGATGCACTCTCAAAAATAATCTTAATAAAACTGGACTTCTAATGGCGTATACTCTATTAAGCTGTAATACAACGAGTTAGAATCTAACCTCACTATCAAACTCCGAATCCCAAATGAAATAGATTCAAATAATAACTCCACCACTGCACTATACTCTGCAATGTTGTTCGTTGTTTGACCGAGGCTTACCCCATGCATAGATACCAACTCATCAGAGGGTGAATAGATAACCAAGCTGCGGAAGAAATATTCCGTGTACTACGACAAACGCCATCAGCGTAACCAATATATGTTTGAAGAGGCGTCGACATCTGCGACATCAAACGTAAAACCAAGATAAGCAGGAATAATGACGGAAAACTCAATCTCTAAGCTAAGCACACTTTAATATAAAACACACCAGCTAGAACAAAACTAACCTAACTAAAAAATCTCCACACTCATTTTAAGCATAATATCTCTTCAGGTAAAGACAATTTCTAGGTTTACCTAAAGAGACCCCGTCAAATTCTACCAATTCATAGGCCCCTTTCGCTAGCTTTCGCTTCACAACAAAGGGATCATGCCACATAGGCACGAATTTTCCAGCGCCTAATTTATCATTTGCTTGATCATACAAAAGGACTAGATCTCCTTCCGAAAAATTTCGAGGGGTTACATTTTGATCATACTGAGTCTTAATACGTTTGGCATGTAATTCGATCACTAATGCAACATCGCGGTGATTCTCATCTAGCTGAGCCAAGTATAACAAACGTCTTTCCTCTTTGGAAGTATCTGGAAGTAATTCGATGGCCATTCGCAATGACGGGATTTCACACTCAATAGGTAACACAACTTCCAAACCATAAACTAGTTGGAAAGGAGTGAACCCTGTTAACATTTTGACTGAGGTTCGGTATGCCCACAGCGCTGAAAATAACATGTTGTGCCAGTTCGACTGATGAATCCCAATGATTCGTCGGATCATGATGACTAACACTTTGTTGATGGCTTCAACTAGACCATTAGCTTGTGGATAATAAGGAGTTGAACTGTCGTGACGCAAGCCAAGTTGGTTTGTAAGTTCTGTCATCATAATGTTTCGAAAATGATGCCCATGGTCAGTGATAATCGCTTGTGGAACACCAAACCTAGCAATTATATGATTGAATACAAAAATTACAGCTATTTTTCCATCTACCTCAAATGTAGGCATCGCCTCGGCCCACTTAGTAAAATACTCTACCGCAAGGATAATATACGCATGCCCCCCGGCCGACTGAGGGTTACATGTAATAAAATCGATACCCCATTTTGCAAAAGGACCAACGACAATTATAGGGTGAAGAGGAGCAGGTGGAGCGTGCATCTTTCGATCAAAACTTTGACAATTGTGGCATTTTCGGACCGCAATAATATAACCTTTAAACAAAGACGACCAGAAATAGCCAGCACACAATATCTTTTGGGTAGTGGTATACCCAGACATATGACCGCCACATGCTCCAGAGTGACAGTCATTTAAGACCTTTTCAGCTTCCTCATGAGTCAAACAACATCGGAAAATAGAATCCGCCCCAAGATGATAAAGAGTATCTCCAATAATTTTGAATTGTTGGGATTGGAATCGGATTTTCCGACGGTCGGATCGTGAAAGATCGGGCCGAAAGTTTGGGTTTGGAGATAAGTGATGATATCTCCATACCACGGATCTAAAGTGCTGGTAAGAAACAAGGATTCGTCCGCAATGGGCTCCTCCACCACAATTTCTGTACCAGCATTTGGGAAGTCACACATAAGTTCCGCAAAAACTAAAGATTTCTTTGACTTGGATTTTTCAAATTCTAAGTAAAACTCCTGCAAGATGACAATCCATTTGGAGTACTTGCCCCCCAGCAACTGCTTGGTCAAAATATAGATCATAGGGTTGCAATTAGAAATAACCGTAGTTTTGCGTAATAAAATGTAGTGATGAAAACGTTGGACAGCTTGAACAGCTGCCAATGCCAATTTCTCCACATGTGAGTATTTTAACTGAGTTGGATTTAACGTCCGACTAAGGTAATATATCACATGTTCCATATCGAATTCATCTTCCTGAACTAGCACCATTCCAATGGTGGAATAGGAAGCGGCGAGATACAAGAAGTAGTCTTGGTTGTAGTTGGGAGGATGTAACAGTGGTGCATGGGTCAACGCATGTTTTAACGCATTGAAAGATTTCTTAGCTATCTCATCCCAAAAGAATGAAGTATTTTGTTTCAACAACCGGGTAAAACCCTTTGTAATCTCGGCATAGTTAGGGATAAATCGACGTAAAAAGTTTTCTTTCCCTTGCAAACTTTGGAGTTGGCAAAGACTCGAAGGAGGAGGCAATTTGATGATAGCTTCGACCTTCGAAGGATCGACGCGAATGCCGGCTTTCGAAACTACAAATCCCAGTAATCGACCTATTTCAATACAGAACACACACTTGTGGGGATTCAACTGAATTCGATAATGCCTACACCTCATGAAAATTGCTCATAAATGGACGAGGTGATCAGCTCGATGTAAAGAATGAGCAGGAAAATCATCGAGAGAGGGTTGCACAATGTGTTTTATATCATGGAAAGCGTAAGACATGGCCCGTTGAAAAGTTGCGCCGGTGTTCTTAAGGCCAAAAGGTAATTTTCAATGAGAAAATTTCCCCCATAGAAAAATGAATGCCGTTTTTGGTTGATCGGCAGGCAGAATATTGATTTGATTGTATCCAGAAAAGCCATCCATAAAAGAGAAAATTTCACTGCCGGTACAATCATCAATAATTTGATCGATATAGGGAGTAGGGTAATTGTCTTTTGGACATGCTCGATTAATGTCCCTATAGTCGATACATATTCTTATTGTCCCTTTCTTTTTGTTCACGGGAACAATATTCGATACCCAATCCGTTAACGGGATTGGATAAATGAAACCTGCTTTTAATAATTTTTCAACTTCTGCTTTAATTGCAGCAGCTTTTCTTGGGTGAATCTGACGTAGACGTTGCCGAATGGGTTTAGCGTCCGGGTAGGTTTTAATTTCATGAACTACGATTGTTGGGTCAATTCCTGGCATTTTCTCATAGGACCAGGCAAACATGTCACAAAATTCTTGAAATAGGGCCTTGTATGTTTTAATTTCATCTCCCATACAAGAGGCACCTATATGAACGTTTTCAACAATTCCGGGCTTAACTGAAATGTTAAGGGGAATAGTTCGAGAAATATTTCCCAAGTTTAACTAAGAATCAGGATGTTTCATTGGATTTTGAGTGTCCTTAACATATTCAGTTGTAAAAATTGATGAAAAATTGTTTTCAAAACGATCGCTCTCGGGTAAAAACGAAGATCTGTGATGTAGATCTTCCCATGGTAACTCATCGACACATAGGATTTCACGAATTTTCTCATCTGATTGAACAAGTTCGGAAAACGTTCTTAATTCCGAGTTTGATGTTGAAAATGACTCTTCATGGACTTCTTTCATTAAGTCGATTTGGGTTGATGTCGGGTCGGAAAACGACTGCACGGTCTGATATGAAAATTCATACGGACTCAAAGGAATAAGAGTACCAAATGAGTCTAGCTCAGTTTTAGAAGTTATGATCCAAGGATCATCATTAACAATGGTTCCTGATGAAATCATATGAATGGTTGCAGTAGAAGACGATGCATTGATAGGAGGGAAAGGAAAAGTGCCCAGTAAACCGGAATCTTTAACTAACCCTACACCAACATCCTTATAAGGGATTGTCGTTTTGCCAACATGCTGAATGCTCTCAGCAGAGGCTGGGTCGGATGAAAAGTATGACAACTGGTCTATAGTTACGATCTTTCCATTGTGAGGGAACTTTATAAGCCAAAAGACCGATGAGACAATCGCTGTCATAGCGTAAGACGAACTACGACCCAAGAGAAGGTTGTAATCTAGAGGGGCATCAACCACCTCCACATCTAGATTAACGGTTTTACCTTCAACCCCTAAAGGTAGATCCTGTAAAATGCTGAAAGGATGAAACCCGCGGCCATCAAAGGCCTTAAGAATTGTCGGGGATTGATTTAGTGAAGGAGAGCCAAGTGATCTCCAACACTGTATCGACATAATGCACGTGGAAGCTCCCTCGTCAATCACAGTCCTATGAACAGGTCTGTTTTTTACTATCACTGGAATTTGGACAGCCATTTGATGAGGTAGACGCGGTGCACTATTTTCTAGATTGAAGATTATAAGGTTTGGGTCCTGAGCGTCAACAGCTCCTATAGCTGACAAAAGTAATTTGCGCTGTGCTGGACATGATTGCAGCACTTCCAAAGCCGACATTGCCGAGGGTGAAACAGCTAAATCCTCAACAATGTTGTAGTTTTGAGCCGCTCTCGCATGTGTATTGAAAGCAGACTTTTGAAGTACACCCTTTGTGGGCGGTTTGATTACTAAGTCTGTGTTAGGTTTCTCGATCTGTAGTGGATCGGAACCGGGAGCTGAGGTTGATGGATTTGAATGAGAAGATTCTGCTTCTTTACCATCAACAGGACTTTTACTACCATAATATTGCGATCGAGTCGCAATCCTAACATGGGACATCATCAATATGGGTTCTTCATTGGCACTGGAGGATGAACCTATCATCTTACTGCCTTGAGCTGGAAAAGGATCCTTCAAGACAGTAGGAGTTTGGGAACCTTTGACAATTTTTGCAACTTCTGCCCGATGAGGGCAGTCTCTCGTATAATAGTCTTCATCGCAGATGAGACACGGATAATGAGGTTTGCGTTTTTCATCAGTGGGTTCCGCTTTTTCAGGTTTCTCTTTTGAATTTTTATCTGCTTTATTCTTCTTCTTCCCTTTCTTCTTACCACCGGTTTTTTATTTAGCTGTAGATGACTCTACAACATGAATATCGGCGGAAAGTTCCGCAGAAGACTCTCCTGTCAGGGAATCTGGCAAGGTTATTATAGGAGAAGCATTCTTGGAAGACTTCTTCTTACTTTTGGTATTACCGTACCAATCATACCATCAGCAGCATGAGACCCTGAAGGAGCAGCAGCGATTTGATTTTGTTTGGGTAGGTCAGGGATCTTCTCGTGTAACGTACCTCACTGAGTATAAACTAAGTCAAGGTGTTGTGCTTGAGCAATGACTTTCTCTTCAGTGACTACTCCGGCTTTAGCTACATCTTCAGTGATCTTGGGCAGTAAAAATTTTACAAACCATTCAGCTAAGATCTGATCCAAGATATAAACTTTCACTAAACGTCGTCGACGTCTCCATTCATGGATATGATCGGAAATGTAAGTGGACGTTGACTGCTTTAACGAATTTAATAGTTCCGTGCCATTGTCATGTCTGATTGGCAACTGAAAATGAGTTAAAAACGAGGTAGCTAACTGACTAAAATTATAAAAAGTGGCTCGCGGTAACTCGATGTACCATTTGGCCGCAAGACCAATAAGAGTGCGCTGGAAAAGACGTAAACGAATAGAATCATCGAAAATGGAGTTAGACGCACACCAAAGGTGATAAGTCATCACATGGTTCGACGGGTCCTCTCCTGGTTTACCTTCGAATTTAGGAATATCATTGGGCAACTTATGCGGCATTGGCGGCCAATACTGAAGATAGTTAATTGGATCGTTCGTAAGGCGCGTAGAGTCAGGCAAGTCCAAAGTTGCGATAAATGGTAACTGACGATTAGGGTCCCTAAAACTCGAGGTCTGTAGACTAGCCCCAGGAGGAGGATATCCAGGATAACTAGGAATGGGAATCACATTTGGGATATTTTGATCTCCTGGAAAACCAGGATTAACCGAACCATACTGGGGTTGCTGAGGTTGTTGATATGTATACCTAGGGTACGGTTGATACTGATAGGTTGGTTGTTGCGCAGCAGGACCGTATTGGTACTGTCCTTGGTACGAAGGTTGATTAAATTGAGGTTGAGAAGTGACAACCGTACTTCCTACAGGCATCTGAACCAAAGTCTGGACCGTAGGTCCAAACTGAGGTAAAGATGTCTGAGGAGTAGATACAGGAACAGTAGAAACTAGAGCTGTCGATACTCCAGAAGAAGGTGGGGTGGATGGAGTAGATGTTGCATTAGTTGCAGCAGACATTTGAGACGGAGTATGAGGCGTACTAGGCCCAGACTGAGAAACTACAGAAGGTGCATAAGTTTGAACAGTAGACTAGACGGGTTGCTGAGATGGACCAGAAACCAAGAGTTGTCCAGGTTGAGATGATGACTGCATATTCGGTTGCAAGACATGCTGGGATTGAGATGGATCCCACGCTAAATTCGTTTCGGGGTATTGACCCATAACAGGTTGACGATATTGAGGACCATAACCGAGTTGAGGGTAGGGTTGATAATATGATTGACCAGAAGGCGGTTGGCAACTTTGAGATGGGTACTGACCTTGGGGTTGATAACCCTAAGGCACGTACTGATACTGGGGTTGACCTTGAGGTACATATTGATATTGAGGTTGATTTTGAGGTGCATATTGATACTGAGGTTGACCTTGGGGTACATATTGATACTAAGGTTGACCTTGGGGTACATATTGAATCTGGGGTTGACCTTGAGGAACGTGCTGTCCCGTAGGTATGTACTGTCCTTGAGGTTGTCCCCTAGGCGCAAACTAAGTACCTTGAGGTTGCCCCCCAGGCATATACTGGGTACCTTGAGGTTGCCCCCCAGGCACATACTGAGTACCTTGAGGTTGCCCCCCAGGCGGTAACTGGCCACCTTGAGGTTGAGAACCTGACATCATTAGAATATCTTCTACACTCAACGGTTTAGTACCATTACTTCCAGTTAATAACTTTTGTTCGATAGGTTGAGGAGATGCTCCTGAAAAAGTACCAGAGATGGACTGATACCCAGCGGGAACAGAAGGACTGTCGTACAAATAGGCTTCCGTAGATTGAGCAAACATGGATGAGTACTAGACATATTCAATGGAGGATAGTGATCTCTAGGTGTTGGGTGATAAAAAATACGAGGTGGTGAAAAACTTAGTCCCGTGTTTTCCAAACGATTAGTCAATGAACGGTACCAAGCACTGCTCCTAGGTGGACTGTAAAAGATTGATTTACGCTCCCTAAGTTCTAAGATATGTCGATCTTCTGGAAAAGGAATGCTTTCTTCGTTGTTCGAAATAGCAAGTTCTTCAATAGCTATGAGTCTAGAAGGAATATCTTGGGTAATTATTGTTTCTACCCTAGGTGAACTAGGACCACTAGAAGCTGGAGAAGCAAACTCTGATATGGGAGTAGCAGCAATTTCAGATTCGGGTTCAGATATTTCAGGTTCTTCACCTATATCACTAGTAGATACAACACACTACTAGTAACTTCTGAAACTACTAACGGTTGGGAATCAGGATGAACTATCAAAGAATATTCTCCTTCTTTAGGTGACCCAACTCTACTGTCTCTAGGAGTTACGAGGACTTTAAAGCCTTCAAGCTGGCTCGATACTTCCTCAAGAGGTTGGCCCCGAAGCCTACGGGACTTCCTCAGTAACTCAGCCACATTTACAAACTCAGGAGATTGGCCCCAAAGTCTACGGGACTGCCTTGGTAATTCAACCACAGTTAAAGACTTTTAACTACTTCACAAGCAAACAAAGTAAAATCTCAATGAAAACCACCTAAAGCCTCTAAAGAACCAAACAAATTGAATCACACTCCTAAAGAATCTAGGAGATCAATCACACACAAACAGTAACTTTCCGTACCGAAAACACTAGTTGGTGATGAAATCCAACGTCGCAGAGTTCGATACAGAAATAGCGGTTGGAACAGTTACCCCGGAAACCTGCTTAATGAATAGACTGGCACAAGTTTCTCCACTTAACCGTCTCGAGTGAAGAGAACCCCCCAGAAAATCCAATTGAGTCTAGCCAACGTTTGCTCCAGGTACAGTGGGATCTTCCCGCCACCGTCACCTTAGGAAGAATCCTATAGAATGTGATCACTAAGGTTACCAACAGAAACAAATATACCTGGTGGAATAGTCTACGATCCGATACGCACGCAAGGGCAGAGTAGCAAGCTCAATCCCCTTGAAGGCTCCTCGACATAATCCGAGGTTTACCAACAAGTGACCCCAGGCTCCTCGACAATGGTTAAACCGAGGTTTACCGTTTGTAATACGTGAATATCTGGAGTCGTTCCCAATGAGGAAGGATTGATTCCCACACTGGTTCCGACACGATCTCGTGGTTCTCCTTTAAGAGGAGCTTTCCTAGAGCATAGATGCAACAATTGGATTTCTCTCCTACCGCAAGATACAGCTACTTGTTTGTTTTACTATCTTGGAGAGTTAAGTACTCCCTACTCCAAGACACTAACCTAAGCTATGTTGGTGTAATAGAGCCCTAGAAATAAAAAGATTTCTAGATTAATTTTACTTTAAGCGTTATTTTTATTGGTTTTTTGATTAAGTCAAGAGGTGCGGAGATGAAACTCGTGGTGTGAAGACTCGACTTAAAATCACTAAAAAGATGCACTTAAGATGATCAAACAATCTTTTCTCTTCAATGAACTTCTAGCTAGGAAAGAGTTTGAGAATGCAAATGCGTGTAAACACAAATCTTTCTTAATGAACAAATTTAAAGAAGAGTTTTTGTTCCAATGCACTCAAAATGAGACAACTAGTTATTTGCACAAGAATTTCCTTTTTTATTCAAACGCTCAAATGCTACCAAAACAAAATTTTTCAAAAGAGATTTTTTAATTTTTATAAAAACACTCAAAACTATGACTAAAGCAAATCTTGAGAAAACTATGATCAAAGAAAATCTTAAGATCGACAAACTATAAAAAACTACTTGAAGTAAAAGCTTACAAAATGTTTTTGTCTTTTCAAGGATGTTTTACTTGGCGATAAGAAAACCAATGACTAACTTGTCCAGAATCACAAATCAGTCAAAAAACAAGCGATCTTTTGTTCTTTTTTGTAAAAGTGAAATCCAAACTTTTAACACAAGCTTTTCAAAATTTTGGAAAGAGAAAACTCAAGATGGATTCCTCAACAAAGGTTGATTTTACAAATGGTCAGACTCATAAGAAGGCCAATAAAAACCAAGGTGATCCGAGGCTTCTATGCTTCTAAGCTCTAAGCTACTACACGACCAAAATGAAAATCAAGACCGGTAACCAAAACTTCTAGGAATTTCACCTAAAACCCTAACACCAATGAAATTAGACCAAGGAAAGCTTTTGACAAGTCACAAGTAGGTCTGGGCAGAGGATAACAACACCTAAAACAAGATAAAACTAATTAAAAGAGGAAAAAACAAGTTTTTCAAAAATTTAGCAGGGTCTGCAGGCTCAAAGTTTGCACAGGTGCATGCACGCTCTGTGTGCAAAGTAAACATGTGTAGATGTACGCACTATGATACAAGCACAGAGTGCGGACTTCTGCTAAAGTTATGAAAAGCCAAAACAAACCTAGATCCACTAAATCCACCCAATTCCACACACAACAAGTCAAAAACAGAAACAAAAAGGCAAGTTTCTCAGGTCAAAGTGAAAACAAGGAAAATGATCAAGTCCCCTGCGGAGTCGCCATTTTGTCACACGGAATGAGTCGAGGTTGCAGACAAGATTGACCTTCCTAGTATCTACAGATATCTAGTGACAAACAAGCCAATCAAAAACTATGTTTCTCTAAATATTCAAGTAAAACAAAGGAAAACAAGTGTTTTAGGCCTACCTTGGGTCCAATGCAAGTTTGTGGAAGCCTCACTCCCTTGCTCCAAATGAGCTTCCTTGAAGTGTAACTCTACAAACACAAACAAGCAAACCAAATTAAATAGCACCTAAAAAGCCAATATCATAAAGCATATTCATCATAATTATCAAGGAGATTATGAAACAAACCACATAAGAGAATTTGTTGAGAAAAATGAATCTGATTGTATGAATTCAAATGAAGAAGAACTTTACAACCTGTTCCTTGATGTTGTACAAGCTCCTCCCAAGGTCCGACAAGAAGTCTCCTCTACTTTGACAAGTTTCACTCACTTCCCAATGAAACCAAAAGGTATGTGATCTCTCCTCTCAAGTTTAACTAGGAAGTCCCAATTCCATCAGCATTTACCCTCAAATGTTCATCTCTAACCTCCCTAGCAACTGACCCAATGCCTTAATTTATAGTGCAATGGAGGGAAGTTACTAGGTCCTCCTTCAAAGGGATAAAGCCCTCCTTCAAAGGGATAGCTCCTCCTATCAAGGGATTAGCTCCTTCTCTTTTGGGATGCATGAACCACCTTGGAGCGAACAATCCACGTCAAAATCCTTCTAGAAACATCTAGAATTAACCCAAAAGTGAGTTTTTTAGGATAAACTTGTGCCTTTTTTACTTTTACAGGGGTACACACCCACCCCTTTACAGACAGAGTGTGCAGGTACGCAGATAATGTGAAAAAAGGGTGCGGGTCCGCAGGTAAAAGTAGGAGAAAGTGCAGAACCAAAGTAATATTGATTTTCAAAGTCTTTCTCTCATTTGCAAACCTTGACATGAAGAGCTAAGGTCTGAAACTTGCTTAGGAGGCTAGTATAAGTGATGATAGACCCATACTAACTGCAAATAATCATGGTGACCATATTTTTGTGTAACACTCGCCATATTGAACTGTGGTGGTGGCAGAGGTGGTGCGGGTGAAGATGGGGGTGAATATGGTGAAACTAGTGGTGGTGTAGGTGGGAGTGTATGCGTGGAATTCATTGCCTTATCAAATTGATCACACTTCTTGGTGAAACTTTCGCGATCTCTTCCTCGCTCTCTCGCGGAGGTGAAATCAAGGGACTAGTCTCTAATTATTTGCTACCTTCGTTTTTGTAGATCCTCCCACTTCGCGTAGCCCTAAACATCAATTTATTCGCATAACCCACTTTTCACATAGTAGCATTTTAATCTAAGCGATCAAATATTTAGCATACTAACCTCACAGTCCTTTGAGGAAGCGTCGTTCTGCCTTACTGTAGCTAATTGAAGTATCTACCATGCACTCGGTGATAAAATCTCCTATAATTCGATCGAGCCAACGGTCCACAGTGCTTGTGATCTTATCTTCTGATGCTTCCAGTATACACACCCACTCGGGAGTCCACACAATAGGTTTGTTGAGCCTACACCTTCCATGACTGTCTGCTAGCTTCGAGATCCACTCATACAACTCAGAGGGGAAGGATGCAACGAAAATTCTGTGGATTTCCATATATAAGTAGCACTCTAACCACTCTTCCTTCGATACTCACGGATTCTTGTTTTCCTGCAACGTGAACTCGTGAATTTTCCTGTCCAACCACTCTTCAATTTCTTTCTTTTTTGGATTCCAGTGACACGATATCAAACATCTCGTATGCAGATCTTGGTCTCGGCAATGGAACCATTTGTTGGCTTGGTGGGGCTTGACCCAGGTTTAGAGGTGATTTAGCCAAACAAATCTCGGTGCTACTGGCCCTTTCGGCAACAATCCTCGGAGTGTTGATTGAGGTCTCACCCGAAGTAGTATGGGAGGGTGCTAGAACCAGGTTTCCACACCCTAGAAATGTCTGATGAGTTCAAGTGGTCCATGGTTCAATCCTCCATGCATGTCACTATGCGCACTTTCCCGTACCTCGCAGCCTGAGATGCTACCTTCATGCAGCCCTACTCGAGGGGCGAACATTGTTATTACCCAAGTCCTTACTAGTATTCCAATGTTCATTGATTATTTTAGCCTACTTGTGTGATTTAAGTTATACTTAACAACATAAATCATTCATACAGGCGTGCACAATAAATAAACAATATATTTGCAATTTAGATCAAACATGCATTAACCCAAGAACAAATACACAAATTGGTAACAAAACTTCTCTTTATTAATTTCTTCCTCGGTTACAGGCTTGACTCCGCCCTCCGCACTCAGCTGCAGGGGTCCGCACACTCAGCTATGGACTACTAGGCCTCTACGCACTTAGCTGCAGATCCTTCTCCTACTCTATGACCAAAGACACACTTAGTCACTCTGACTCTTTCTTCTCTCCACTACTTGCTTGCCTTCTTTTACACTTAGAGCCTCACTCTATTTATACAATCCCATGGTTTGTGGACCATGGGTAGGCCGACATTACATTACAAAACTAGGGCAAACAACCCTGTGACTCTATCATACATTTTTCTCTCTGCGCCCGCAATTCGTCGAGTCTTTACAACAATATCGGGTCAAAACTTGGGCTTTGAGCCCCAAAACATGCTTTGGGGGGATTCCATGCCCAACAATCCCTAATTTACCAAATACAATGCTCTTATTAGTGAAGTCATTTCTTATAACATGGTATATGAAACAACACAGGAAATGGTTATGAGTGCATCTAGCTCTAAACCCAAAATTTCAACATTTCTTGGACTTTAGTGTGGACTCTATTCTCACATATTTTGTTAGATGCATTTCCATGATATTGGTAGCTGAGCTATATATCTGTTTATTTGTAATGCCTATATCAATTTCCAATCTTCATTAGCAGACTTTGATATGTCTAGCAAGGAAAGGGGGTTGGATGTGTCTTTTTATCGATACTTTGTTGCCAACACTTTAGTTGGGGAGAAGCTGGTCCAGATCCAAGTTGGACCGCCAAGTCCTCTATATGATAATACCAAAGTTAACGCTATACTAAATTAGTTGGAAATAATGAAGATAACTAGTCCTACTAAAAGTCTAAATGAGCCTTATCCTGTTCATGGCAATATTCCTATGAACTCAAAAGAAATAATGGGAAGATGGGACCTATTATTGGATCAATTGTTGGAGCTTTTGTTGCACTAAGACTACTAGAAATAGGGTATTTCATGTATATACACCCAAAATTGAAGTGAAAGAAACCCCCTCCAACTTGGTTGCCTCTTCCTTTGCATGGTGGGAATTCAGAAACTTTGGCTAAAAAAGTTTCCCCAGGTTCCCACAAGAGTGGTCGTACTGGTAACTATGTTTCATCTGCACCTTCAAGTATGGGCCAGTTCTTTACATTTGCAGAGATATAATAATCCACCAACAACATTGATGAAAAATTTATACTCGGCATGGGAAGTTTTTGTGAAGTTTATAAAGGTGAACTAGAATATGGGACCAAAGTTGCAGTGCAACGAGATTATCCCAGATCTGAACAAGGTCTCAAAGAATTCCAAACAGAAATTGGGATGTTGTCTAAATTTCAACATCGCCATCTTGTTTCACTAATTGGATACTGCGAGGCATTGTGAAATTATATTGTTTTATGAATACATGACCAATGGACCTCTGAAGAGTCATTTGCATGGGATGGATCTTCCATCTCTATCCTAGAAACAAAGGCTTGAAATATGTATAGGGGTGGCAAGAGACCTCCATTACCTTCATTCTAGGGAAGCACAGGGGATTATTCACCATGATGTGAAGACAAAAAATATTTTGTTGGATGAGAATCTTCTTGCTAAGGTGGCAATTTTTGGCTTGTCAAAAACTAGACATACATTAGACCAGACACATGTGAGCACTGCTATGAAAGGTAATTTTGGATACCGTGATCTCGAATATTTCTAAAGGCAACAACTCATTGAGAATTTTTTTGTCTATTATTTTGGTTTGGTCTTCATGGAGGTCTTCCATGCAAGGTATGCAATAAATCCTGCTCTTCCAAGAGAGAAAGTCAACATTGTAAAGTGGGAAATGCACTAGAAGAAAAGAGGAATACTTGACTAGATCATTGATCCTTATCCTTTGGATACAATAAATCATGGCTCCTTGCAAAAGTTTGGAGAGACAGCAGATAAGTCTTTGGCAGAGTAAAGTATTGGTAGGCCTATTATGGGGGATGTGCTATGGAACTTGGAGTATTCCTTGGAATGATCTGTTAGAGTGAAGAATTGTCTCCTTGCCCAATATGCAATCCTTCCATTTGGTGATAGACTGTAGAATTCAATAGAACCATATTCATAAGATTAACAATTGTGGGCAACATTATTGAAGGCTTTTGAGTTCTATGAAATAGGGTGACTAAACTAGATTAGAATTTTTCCCAATGCATGCTTAGAAGCAATTATTTGCATTTCAAATAGTTGTTGTAGATCAGGAAGGTATAAAATTCGGCGTGGAGCACAATTTGTCTTTGATTTCTTCAAATGCTTATTATTATATTTTATTCCATTTAAGAACTATGTTTGATGCTACTCAAAATTTGGTTTGGAAAAGGTGACATGAAAGGAAACCAAGATGAATTTATCGTTGAAGTTTTCCCATTCCAAGCAACTTTTATGGCTTAAGAATGCTAGTTGCAGTGGATTTTGATTGATCTATATCTTCTCTGGGTTGATGTGAACCCTTGTTTCCTCAACAATGTATCCAAGGTAATGAATTCCCTTTATAGAGAAGAATTAATTTTCCAAATTGGTGGAGTTTGAGTTGTAACAAATTTTATGAGATTTTCACAATATGTTGAAGGTGCTCATTTTTGTATCTGTGCCTAGAGTTGGCACTTGATCTTCGTGTTTTCTATGATGCATTTGCAATATATTGGTCAATTTGGCAATGGAGCTCTTGGGATATATCAACTGAATGTGGGACCTATTATTCTATAAGAACACTGATGGGGTCCTTGTTAGTGTATTCCTCTAAAGTCACATTGTGTTGCTTCTACTACATAGATTACATGACAAAGGACAGTTGGTTCTATGTCATGGTCTTTGTGTGACTTGTGGGAAGATAATCAGCAAGTTGAACTTTTGAAAATGATGGCTTAACTTGCATCATTATTTAGCAAAGATTAAATATACTTCAACATTTGAGATTACCTTGGGATCTCTGTAGAGTTGATTCACAATGTTTAGGATGATGATTTGAGGTCACAACTTGTACCTTCTAGGATGCTTTGACACAAAGAATTTTCCACACAACAAATCATAGATATCTAGTGGGGTCACATCATAGGGGACTTTATCCTTACATGCCTTGGTGTTACATTAATATATGCATTACTATGTCATCAATAGTTCCTTACACGGATTCAACAAACCAGTGGTGTACGATTGAGGGTGCAGTGTTGTCACTAGGTTGCGTCACTTCAAATTGGTCATATAAATAATAATCTTTAAACATCCATTATCCATGATTCCACGGTGGATTGCAAAGAATGTTTATGTAGTGAAAATTATGAGTGGAACAAGCACTATTTGTCTTCCTCTATGTGAGCGAGATTAGTTGTCCATGGACTTGTTTATGTAACTAATAAAATTGTTCCTAACCATAAATCTATCAAACACCATAAGTGATCAAATAACTCGAGGTGAAAAAACATGAATAAAGGTTTCTATCTTGAGGGATTTGATTTCTCTTGAATTTTTCTAAACCCTGCATAAGATGGATATAGAAAGTTTATTAATTATTTTATAAAGGGGACTCAAATGGTGCATCACTTCTATTAGGAAAGAGGAATTATGGTTACTATCCCTTTTATTAGAGTTGTTATTATTATTGTTTTTTGAAAATGATTTATGGGCAATGTATGATGATGTTAGCATTGCCCATGAGACACATCTACTGTATATTGGGTTCTAGAATGCACCTCTTGGTGTAATGAGAACTATGACATTGGAAGATTCATGCTTATGAAAACATGCTTTCCTTTTTCTTGTGTTGGAAAATTTGGTTGAGTTTGTGCTAGAAAGGTTTTACATGCATGACACTCATCATTTGAGTCCATGGGTGACTTTAGAAAGAACACCATTTACTAGACTACTTTTTCTATTGTTGGCATTGATTGCAATGTGATCCTTGGTTTTTATTGGTTGTGGTTGGTGTCCTTGTGTAGCTTATCATAATTGTGTGATTGATTCTTTAGCACAGACTTGCACCTGTTGTTGTATTCCTTTTTTGTGTTGGTTACTGGGTGGTCTCTTACCATTGTTCTTAGAACAAAAGTGTTCTTTTTTCTTTGCCGGAAAACAATATGCATCCCATGAGAGTTCTTATTAAAATAATTGAGCTTGATTTAAATTTAGTGATGTGATCGGCTCCAATACTTGGGGATTTGCTTGCATTTGGTCTCCTAGCTATCCAAATAAGCCATTACATCATGGAAATTGTTTATTTAGTCTTGTGTACACTAGTCATTGCAATGGTGCAATGGTTTCCATTGGGTATACTGAGCCTTGTTGTGACAAAGAGAATTGTATGCACATTATTTGTTGTTAGACTCCCACCAACCAAATGTGGCTGTTGTTTGTTTGAATGTAGTAAATGGAATCTTGTTTGTGTCACTAAAGTGGTTGACTGCAAATAAGGTATTGACCTTCTAAAAGCATCCATCCAATGCTTCAATGTTGATCTTGACTTCAAACTGCAAGATGTTGATTTTCACTTGAACTTTGAAGGTAGTGCATTCACTAAACAGATCAGATCCAGTGTTCACAGATGTAGCAATTATTATTGACAGTTGAACTCTGTCAAGAATCTGGGAAATTTCTCATACATTTCGTCATGCAGACATCATTGATAATGATAGGATTGTTTTAACCTCGTACAAAAATTACCTGCATACGAATTCTAAATCACATGAAAAATAAAAATGCGAGAGCATAACACATAAAACACATATACGCAGAGATTTCCCACTGGATCTCAAAACTGAGACTACCAGCTTGATTTTTCATTATATTCCTTTCAACGTTACAATACATATTTATACATGCTGAAGCATCCAATACCATGGACCGAAAACCATTACGTCCAAAACCATGGACCGAAAACCATAGGTAGGTTCGCCCAACCTAATATAGGGTCCAAATAAAATTTTCTCAGGGCGTTGCCCCGAACCCCATACAGGGGGGCTACCCGCCCCCCTCAAACCTCCCGGATAGGGGGGGCTGCTGCCCCCCCTCTAACCCCCCGGTTCACTACATAGGTTAGTTGTGGAAAGAATATAACACAACCCAACAAAAAGTATAAAACAATGCTCGAAAGAACCACCTGATCATTATGACCGAGGAGCACTTTTCATAAGTAGCGACTCTGATCTGAAAAAGTAAAAAAGCGATCAAAACCGCGTCGCTTCGTGAGCATTAACGAACTGGAAACAACAAAGGTCCGACAATCTTTTCATTTTTAAACGGTCGGAAAAGGGTTTAAAGACGACCACCTCTCATGTCCATTTAACGAGTCGAGAGGACCAACTCAACATTCTTTTCGCATTTAGAGAGTCATAAAAGAGAAAAAGATGACTCCAAACTGACTTTTCATGTATTTACCGAGTCCGAAAAAGTATAAAATACAACTTGTTTCGCCGACAAAGCCGTATAAACACCTGTCGCTGCACAAGGAATCGGCGTAAAATCCATTTTCAATATAAATACTCATAAAAACACCCATAAATTGACTTTTAAAACCTATGTAGGGGTCAAAAAGTTATAAAATGGTGAAAATGGTAAATTCAAAAATTACTTTTCACTTTTTACCTTTGGAGAGTGACATTAGGGCTTTTTGGAGTGCAACCTTTAGTTGGCGATTGCGACAAATCCAGTGGACTATTTCGAGCCCCGTCAGTGTCAGGTAAGAGGTCTTGTCCTTAGCTCCATTTCCATCCATTTAGAATTTGTTTTTAGTTGCATTTTCATCCCCTATGGGGAGGATTTTGAAATTAGGGGTTGCGCCCATTGGCGCGGGTTTCCGGCACGGACCCGTGCCAATGGGGAAATTTTCCCATAGGGCACGTGCCCATGGGTGCGTCTGTTTTAGAAACAGTCGCGCCAACGACCGCACGGATTGTTAGGCAACTTTTTAACAAATTTAAACCCTTCTCACCTGTAATTTCAATTTATGTAAGAGTCTAATTCATGATTTTGGCCTGTGTTTGCAGGGAAATACACAAAAATGGTGATTGTGTGGAAAGAACGGGAACATGACCAAGTGGACACATTGGCCATAGCAGATGAGGATTTCATGGAAGCTCTCAGAGCGTGTGGGCTCAAGAAATATTTCATGTTGTCCTATTTACGAGCTCAACCAGAGCTTTTGCAGTATCTGATCAATTTGTGGGACGTAGAGGAATAGGTGTTCCTGATACAGGACTAGGTGCTGGATTTAGATGTATCTGATGTCTATTTCCTTACTGGATTGTTACGACGAGGGCCAGTGCCTCGATTGAATGGCAGCAGGCCATCTGGAGAGAAGATGAAAGAGGTGAAGGCTCAAGTTTTCCCGGAGGCAAGATATGGGCAGGGCAGTTCGAAGGTGGATATCCCTACCGTCCAGGACCTGACACTTAGAGAATTGCTATTCACCTTCACACGAGTTGTGGGGGCACAAGCTCCCCACGAAGCTACGAAGAACCACTTGATATTAGCGACAGAGTGCCTTAGCCCGACAATCTTCAATTAGGCATCAGCTGTGAAAACCAATATGAAGAGGTAGCTGACAAAGGCCAAGCGAGGCAAGCTGCAACAGTTCGGGTATGGCTCCATCTTGGTGACGTTCTTCTTGGAACGTGTGCCAAGCTTCCAGGGCCAAGGGGCCTTTGTTCTAGACCCAACACCTCAAGAGCCGAGGATGGCTCGATGGGTGGCACTGATGCCGAGGGGTGGTGGCGGTCAGCAGATGTCCTTCAGATCTGAGTTTTTCGGGTGGCTTCGCCGCCAACTGATTGTGGTGGAAGATTGGCCGTATGCAGGGAAAGACTTCACCGAAGACCCTAACCTTCCCCTGTCGGAGGGAGAGGACTGGGACGAGGAGATTGGTATGTCCTCATTTTTTGATTTTGTGTTTTTATGATTTTTTTTGTTAGTACATGCTTGTCCTAATGACCTTTATATGCAGATGTAGATGTTGGCCTAGAGCGTCCAGCTGGCATGTCTCCCATTGCGAGGAGACACCCAGTAGCAGCAGCAACAGGAGCGGATCCTTAGGAGGAGGGTGGTGACAGAGGGGAGCTTATTCAGAACCTCAAGGCTATCACTCGAGGGATTCCAGATTATGCTCGGCTAGCGGATGTCCTGCTAGCGTACCAGAGGCACACGGTGGGGGTGCCAACTCACATCCACCGACTTCTGAGACGTTTAGTGTGAGCAGTGACGCGCTACCATGAGCACCACCAAGACTAGATATCTAGGCTTTTTCTTTCATGCATATTTTTTGAGAGACATGTTGTCTTCGGATGTATTCAGACAAACATGTATTATTTTTTGATGATGCATGGGGTGCAACATTTTCGACACACACACACACACACACACACATATATATATATGTTTTATGGTTTATTTTACTTTATGATTCTTGTGTTATGTTGAATTACATGTTATGCAAATGCCTGTCCAACACATAATTAGCTAATACATCGGTTAACATATTAAGTCGTCTTGGATTATGTTGATAAGTAATGAAATCAAAATCCCTTTCTAATAACTTAACACGTAAATACAACCTTAAAATCCGATGATCTCTGACAGAATAACGCCCGTTGAGTTGGTGGATGACAAGCTGAGAGTCCAAGTTCACAACCAATGTTTGAATGCTGAGGTTAACTGCCTCAGCCAATAATTCAATCACAACACTATATTCAGCAACATTGTTCGTTGTACAACCTAGACAAACCCCTCGAATGTCTACTAAATCACCATGAGGATTGTAGATCACCCATGCCGTAGATGACAAGTTGCGTGTACTGTGGGAGGCACCATCAGCGAAACCAACGTAAGGAAATCCAGACATCTGTCCAAGAAGCAAAAAGACACAATAAGCGGAAATCACGCCGACACACCACGACAAAAATATTAAAAACATGCACACACAACACACTTGCTGAAAGCACACGTATATACAAAAATAGAGTGCCTGGACTCATGCATAGTATTTTTTCAGATAAAGCTCATTTGAAGGCTTATCGAGGGGATTTCCTTCATAATCAATAAGCTCATAGGCTCCTTTTTGCAAAACTCTTTTCACAATGTAGGGCCCGTGCCACATAGGCTCGAATTTTCCTACCCCCATCTTATCATTAGCTTGATCATAGAGCAGTACTAAGTCTCCCTCAATGAAAGAGAAGGGGTTAACAGTATTATCGAAGTGAGTTTCCACTCGCTTCTTCTGAGCTTCAATAGCTAAGGAGGCTAGATGACGAGTCTCGTCCAGTCACTCTAAGTAAAGAAGACGCTCTTCTACTTGAGTAGTATCAGGGAGAAATTCGGCGACTATCTTTAATGAAGGAATCTCACACTCAATAGGAAGGGTAGCCTCCAGTCCGTAAACTAACTGAAAGGGAGTGAAATCGGTGGCGTCCTTCACGAAGGCGTGGTAGGCCCACAAAGAAGAGAACAACATCAGATGCCAATTGGACTTATACATGGCAACAACTCATTGAAGCATCATGACCAAAACCTTGTTCACAGCTTCCACTTGATCGTTTGCCTGAGGATAGTACGGGGTCGAACTATCATGCCTGAGGCCCGACTGGGTTGTTAGCTCGGTCATCATGTGATTACGAAAATGCTTTTTGTGATTAGTGACGATGGCTTGGGGTATTCTGAACTGAGAAATAGCATGGTTGAACAAAAACTGCGCCATGGTGTGACCGTCTTCAGACAATGTAGGCATCGCCTCGGCCCATTTCGTGAAATAATCAACAACAACGATTATGTACCCATGCCCCCTGGCCGAGTGAGGGTTACAGGTCATATAATCGATGCCCCATTTGGCAAAGGGGCTGACGGTTACAACGGGGTGCAATGGAGCAGGGGGTGCACGCATCTTCCGTTGGTAAATTTGGCACTCATGACATGAGCGGACGGCAAGAATGCAATCCTTGAAAATGGAGGGCCAAAAATAGCCAACACGGAGGATTTTCTGTGCGATGGCATATCCAGACATGTGACCACCACACGCACCAGAGTGGCAGTCATTCAAAACTCTCTCTACTTCTTTGAAAGTCAACCATCGACGAAGAACAGAATCAACGCCAAGACGGTACAGGGTGTCCCCAACGATGCGATATGGTTGGGCTTGATGTCAGATCTGTCGACGAGCATCCTTGGAGGTCTCGGAACAGAAGGAGGATGTCTGCAAGTAGACAGTAATATCCCCGTACCAGGGATCAAGGGTGCTAATGAGGAAGAGATTTTCATCTGGAATGGAATCCTCTAACTGAGAGGAGGCAGCAGTAGATGGCAAAGAACACAAAAGCTCAGCAAAGACAACCGATTTCTTGGACTTGGCAGCAGTAAATTCCAAGTCAAACTCTTGGAGGATGACCATCCACTTCGAGTATTTGCCTCTCAGCATCTGGCGTGAGAGAATGTAGGTCATAAGGTTGCAATTAGAGATCACTGTCGTAGTCTGCAACAAGATGTAATGACGAAAGCGTCGCACAACGCAAACGGCGGCTAGTGCCAACTTCTCAACATAAGCATATCAAGATTCCATGTCTAACAAATTGCGGCTAAGGTAATAAATAACGTGTTAAGTGCCATCATCGTCATCCTGAACCAAAACCATGTCGATGGTGCTATCAGTAGCGGCCAGATACAACGTGTAATCACGATGATAATTCAGAGGCCACAACAAAGGGGCGGAAACCAGAAGAGTTTTAGGATGTACAAAAGACTCTTCAGCTATGGCATCCCATCGAAACAGGGTGTCGGGCTTGAGTAACCACGTGAAACCTTTTGCCACCTCAGCATAATTCAGAATAAATCTTCGTAAGAAGTTTGTTTTGCCCTGCAAACTCTGCAGTTACCGCAAATAAGCAGGGGGAGGAAGATTCAAAATGGCTTCAAATTTAAGGGGATCCAAGCGGATGCCCTCTCGGGAGACGATAAACCCGAGAAGTCGACCAGATTATACGCAGAAGACACATTTATGCGGATTAAGTCGAATGCTGTATTGTCGACAGCAGAGAAAAATTTCGCGGAGATTCGACGGATGGTCTTGGCGCTTAGCCGAATGAGCGGCAAGGTCATCTAGATAAGGCTGTGTGATGTGCTGGATATCATGAAAGGTGTAAGACATCGCATGTTGAAAAGTGGCACCGGAATTCTTGAGACCGAAAGGGAGCTTTTTATAAGCGAAAGTACCCCATGGACAGATAAAGGTCGTCTTGTGTTGATCGGCAGGCACAATATTAATCTGGTTGTAGCCAGAAAAGCCATCCATGAACGAATATATCTCACTCCTAGCACACTCATCAATGAGCTGATCAATGAAAGGTGTGGGGTAGTTATCTTTCGGGCAGGCTCGGTTAATATCGCAATAATAGACACAGACATGAATAGTGCCCTGCTTTTTATCCACAGGGACAATGTCGAGACCCAATCTGTGAGTGGGATAGGGTAAATGAAACCAACTTTAAGAAGTTTTTAAACTTCTGCTTTGATTGTTGTAGCCTTGTGGGGGTGCACAGGGCGTAAACGCTGACGAACAGGTTTAGCTCCTGGATACATAGGTATCTCATGCACTACGATGGTTGGATCAATGCCGGGCATCTCTTCATATGACCATGCAAAGACGTCATGGAATTCGCAAAAGAGAGCTATATAGATTTGAATTTCCTCAGGAGTACAAGTGACTCCTATGTAAATGTGCTCGACAATCCCTAGCTTGACAGAGATGTCAATAGGTTGGGTCTACGTAATGTTCTCCAAATTCCCTTCAGAAGATATTTGATAGACTTGAATAGGTGTGTGAAGAGGCTGTGAAGGGAGACACGGAGCAAACCACTCAAGACAAGCCAACGTTTCCCGAAGGGTTGGGAGAAATGAGGAACGGTGATGAAGATTGAACCACGGAGGTTCCTCGAGAGACATGGTCTCTATGATGGCTTCGTCGGAAGGAAATATTTCCTTTAATGGGTCTAAGGAGGCGCATTCTCCAAGCCAGGGGGAATAGTTGTATGAGTAAAGAGCTCCGCTTAAAGAAGCAAATTCAGTAGGAGGAGCCGATACAGCA
>APFE031472281.1:41414-73276 GCA_000404065.3 Pinus taeda
TGTATTGTAACATTGAAAGGAACATAATGAAAAATCAAGCTGGTAGTCCTGGTTTTGGGATCCAGGGGAAATCTCTGTGTATATGTGTTTTATGTGTTATGCTCTGGCATTGTTTATTTTCTGTGTTTTAGAATTTGTATGCAGGTAATTTCTGTACGAGGTTAAAACCTATAGACTCATGAACACTACAGAGTGTTAGGATACGGAGATGCAATTACATTAGGGTATATAGGCTAAAACTCATAGGTTGGTAGGGTTCATATTGAGAGGCCATCAAAATGAAGGTTTATCTGAGGGAGTGCCATGTTCAAGGGAACGATTGCTGCCAAATCACGCTTTCAAATATGGAATACAGTTGTATTGTCCACTTTCCCTGTTTGATTAATTTAATGAGTCCAGATAGGTAAAATCATTGATCTTTTCATGTTTAAAGAGTTTGAAAAGGATCACAAAAATAATGACTCTTTGCCCTATCTGATTAGTTTAATGAGTCCAGATAGGCAAAATCGTCGATTTTTTCATGTTTTAAGAGTCTTAAAAGTATCATAAAAAGAATGACTCTATATCTTGTTTGTGTAATTTAAAGATTCTAGACTAGACAACTCGGTGGTCTTTTCATGTTTAGAGAGTCTGAAAAGATCGTAAAGCGAGACTCCATGGTGGTCCCTTTGCCATAGTTGTTAACTGGGTGCGATAAAAGGTTAATAGTATACCTGGATCGCTTACGTTTCTGTCTTTTAATCTATTGAACACGGATAAAGAGAAACCTATTTTCAATAGATGTTGACCACATTTTGTTACGAGTATGAGGCGATGGACTAAACTTGTTTTTTGTCGTGAACTTTTGATGAGTCACGCGACGACAAACTCAATACCTTCATCAAAATTTTTAATGAGTTAGATGAAGAAAACTCAAGGTATATTTTTCATTTTAATGAGTGAGAAAAAGAGGGAAAAGAACGGCTAATCCCTTCTTCATAGTTTTACAAGCTCGAAGGAGGGGAAAAGATCGAGGATTTTTCAATTTAAGAGCGAGAAACTGCCCCAAAAAAGAAAGTGTTGTTGCTACTGCCGTCTATTTTTAATGAGCCCGATAACAAAAACTTGGGATTTTCAGCTTTAACAAGCAAGAAAACTACCTAAAAGAATGCTCGGGTCATCTTTAGCAAGTTTAACAAGCAGCAAGACATAGCTCGGGATTTTTTCAGTTTAAAGAGCGAGAAAAAAGCGCCTAAAAATAATGCGCCTTTGGTCTTTTTCAGTTTATGAGCTAGAAAAATATCAAAAAAAAGTTGCTTAGAGCATCGTTACATGTATTTAACGAGCGTAACGATGAAAATTCAGAGATGTTTATATTTTTTAAAGAGCAATAAAATATCACAAAAACTACTCTGACTATCGTCGTACAGATTTAACGAGTGCAACGATGAAAATTCGGAGATGTTTATATTTTTAAAAGAGCAATAAAATATCTCTAAAAGTACTCTATTGAGAATTGCATGCAGCTTTTACTATTTTTCATTCCTAAAAGCACTTTCATCAAAAGCGGTAAAAAGTTTAAAAAAGCAGCAATTCCTATTATCTGGGTTCATGCATGACAAAAAATCATGGAGAATGGACTACTTCCTCTTTAATGATTGTCAAAAAATCATGTCTCTCAAATTTATATAAGGAGATGCTTTAAGCTTTCACATGCATCATTTTCGCTATTTTGAAGTTTGTGAGAGTTTACTGGAGCTAAAGAGGAGCAGATTTTCTGCGGACCATTGCAGGATATTAGGGCAACCATTTGATGTGTTGTTAGTCCTAGGTGAGAGCTAAAACCTTTCTCTATTCCTTACTAAACATTTCTTAACAATTTTATGGGTGGAATTTTGCAGATCTGAGGTGCCCTAAAGCTTTATTTTCAAACTAACGCCCTCCACATGGCCAGTAGGGAGCGTTAAACACTTTGTACGAGCCACTGGAGTGTGTTAATCCTCCCTGTGCAGCACTGGGGGTAGAGTTAGGGCTGTAGGGCGCAATGAAAACCCTCATGCATGGATTCCTTAAGTGATTTTGCCCCATTTTAACTATTTATAGGGTTACTTTATGCAGGTTTTAGGCTGAAATGACTCACCTATGGAGAGAACGGGCCCATGACAATGAGGAATTACTGATGTAAAATGATCCAGCATGCATACTTGCATTGCGCCGTTGTGGCTTATTGAAGTATGCAAAGCTAGATCTGATGAAAGGATAAGAGGATTTACTGAGATGGATCATTCAGAGCTGGGATGAACACGAGCAAGCAAGATTGTAGATTAGGTGTTGGCGATTGACCGGGATGACATTTACTTTTTGACTGGTTTGTCATGCCGTGGGGCACAACCATACCTTACAGGCGGCAGGTCAGATCCATGTTCTACCTCAGAGCTGGTACAGATCTACTACATCCCTAAGAGTGGACTAGTCAGCAATAGAGTCCCTATAGAGAGGATTCGATCTTGGTCTATGAGGGTAGTTTTATGGTTGGTTGTGTAGTGTGCAGGGTCAAAAAGTCCCCATGTAGTGACAAAGGCCCAACTGTTGCTTGGGGTTGACTGTGTCCAACCACAGATGTTCAATTGCTATGAAGCAATGCTCGCCAGTCGACGGCAGAATTAACAGCATGAAAGACCCATACCCAACATAGTTTTGGGTACGGTACTATGATAGTCTCATTTTTCCTTGAGAGGGTGCCTGTCATGCACCCACGGATGAGCTTAGGTCCCTTTGATTCGAGGGAGCCAAGGTAGGGTCATTGGTCATCACTCGATCCTCGCACAGGAGGAGGATCGCTCCGGCACTTCTTTGAAGAAGACTTCTTCCAGTGGCTCCGTAGCCAAATTGTGATTGTTGATGACTATGCCTATGAACGCATGGACTTTATCGATGACCCAAACTTGATGCTACCACCCGGGACCAACTAGGGTCCTCAAGGTGAGAATAGTTTTGATAGTACTTAAGTATTTTTGCACTTTTGAATGTATATTTAATGTTTTTCTAAAGCTGAAATAAGAACTGGCATGAAAATTTTAAGCTTAACATAGATGTGGTGCCAGTTCGACCTGCAGGCAAACCTCACTATGTGCGACGAGGTGGCCAACTACTTGCTGGAGGGGGCGATTCCGATAGTCTCTGCGAGGTTCTAAGGAACCTAGAGGGTTTAACTATGGGTGTCCCCCCCCTTCCTATGAGGGAGATTCCTGCTCATATGTGACGGCACACCGTTGGTGTACCTGAGCGGTTTCTAGTTCCTCTTTAGAGGGTAGCTAGAGCTGTTTTAGCTTTTCTAGGGCAATAGGCTCTTTTTAGCAGGTGTTCCAACGTAGCCATATGAGTGCTTGTAGCTAGGCTTTGAGCCATTTTGTACTTAAATAATCCAAGTTTTGGAATATTTTGATGTAAAATCCTTGATTTTGATCCATATATATATACAGATATTTTTGGTATTTTGGTGGTGTAAATGTGTTTTTAAATGTTTTTTGTAACAAATTTTTAACTTTAGTAAATGTTTTACTTCTCATGCACACTGCTATAAAGAACGAGACAAATGCCAATCCAATACATAGTTAGCTAACGAATCAGCGACTGTATTTAATTCTCGAGGAACATGCTCATATGTGATTATTTCAAATCAACGTTCCAAGAGTCACACCCTTAGATAGTTACATAACAAGGCTGGATTTCGAACGTGATAATGGTTTGTCAATTGCATAACAACTAGCTGGGAGTCTAACCTAACCACCAGATTGGAGATGCCCCTTGATGAGGCTTCCGTGAGAAGTGAAATGACGGACATGTACTCGACAATAATGTTGGTGGAGGTACTAAGAAAGATCCCCTCGGAGAAAAATAGTTCCGACTCAGGTGTGTAGATGACCCAAGCAGCTGATGCAATGTGCCATGTGTGATGATTAGCACCATCTGTGTATCCTACGTATGCTAAGGGAAACGATGACATCTGCATTGTGAGAAGAATGCATGAGACAAGTACTCCACTAAATAACAAAACAATCCAATCTCATCAAAAAAGGGAAGAAAAACTTATGAATACATAAAATTACAAAGCACATGCCTAGTGCAATACTAGGCAAAATACTTTTTCAGATAGAGCCCATATCTGGGCTCCTTGAGTGGGATTCCTTCCCAGTCCTACAATTCATATGCCCCCATGGGGAGGACTTTCGTTACGACATAGGGACCTAGCCAAATGGGTCGAAGCGTGCATGCCTCCAAGAGGTTATCTTTTGGATGACAGAGCGATATGAAGTTGCCCTCTTGGAAAGAACAAAACCTAACCTCTTTCGGAAATTGGGTTTGTACCCGCTCCTTGTGAGCTATGAGTACCAAATCGAAATCTTGACGGGTTTTATCTAACTATTTAAGGTATAGTAGGCATTCTTCTTGGGTAGTAGGGCCAGGAATGGGTTCAACGGCTATTTCTAGGGAAGGGATTGGCAACCCATTTTGTTTTTCTTTGTCGTAAAGTTGGATCTCATGCGCAACAAACGATGAATTAAACTCGGGCATTTCCTCATGAGACCAAACAAATTCATTGTGGAATTCCTCATGTAGGTAGGTGGAGCTTGCAATTTCCTTAGGACTGCAATCTGCTCGCATCTGGGTGTTTTCCACGATGCTTGTCATGATTGAAATATCTATGGGTAATGACCTAGAAGTGTCACCCATGTTTCCTTCCGAATCAAAAGTTTGGATGATCGCGTATGGTGAGGAAACAATTTCTGGTAAGTGAGAGGATATGATTTGAAGAGGTATCATGTCCAAATCAGATATCGGGACACAATGGTGCCAATCCTCCCAATGTTGCTCTCCAAAACTCATAATTTCTTGAACGACTTCATCCGTAGGTATGAGTTGATTGAATGGATCTAAAGGAGGAGCAGTTATGGGAAGGGCGGTGGTACCATCAGTGATAGCCAACATGACCAGAGATGTGGATGCAGATTGAATGCCTTGGTAGGCCGATTCAGCTAGTGACATCGGCATCTAGTCTCTGAATGTGTCAAGGTCTGAAGGAGTTGTTAGGATCTAGGGATCGGTCAGTTCATGAGAAATTGATGAAAGCATGTTAACTGATTTTGAAGCGTGGGGTGGCTGAAGAGGAAAACAACCCATAAGGGAAGAAGCCTTCAGTAGATTGGTACCTATACTGACATAACTTTCAGTTCCACCTTCTACTAGGGGTACGGAGCCACTTGGTAATGGTCAATAATCGGGGGTGAAGAAAGACAATTGATCCACTGTAATGACCTTTCCATCCAGTGGAAATAGGATGAAATGAAAGAAAGTGGATAAGACGGCCATCATGCCATATGTCCAACTGCGACCCAGCAACAGATTATAGTCGAGTTTCTTTTCCACGACTTCTACGTCCACCATTACTATTTTCCCGTACAATGTGATGGGAAAACTGGCTAGGTATCCTTTTGGGATAAAGGTGTGGCCATCGAAATCTTTAAGGGAGTTCAATGGTAGGGATAGGGTTGGGGAACCCAGGGTGAGCCAACATGAAGCCGACATGACGTAGGTTGAAGCACCTTCGTCGATGACAGTTCTATGTATACCTTTACCTTTCGAAGTGATATGCACTTGAAATGCAAGCTGGGGTGAAAGGGGAGGTTTACACTTGTCCATGTCGAAAATAGAAAGCATGGAATCCGTAGGTTCAATACCTCCAATAGTTGAAAGCACAGCTTTCCGTTGGCTGGGGCATGTTTGTAATACTTCAAGCACCGACATAGCCGATGGAATTTGCGCCAAATCCTCTACGATATTGTAGTGTTGGGCGGCATGTGTAGATGTATTGTGCATTTTGCATCGAGGTGCCCCCTTGGGGGGTCAAATTACAAAGTCCTCAACTGGCCTTTCGATATGCAAACCGTTGGGCGGCGATGGGTTTTGACCTGAGGATGGTTTTGCTGCCAAAGCGACAGGAGCTCCATAAGATTTGGCTCTTGTGGCGAGTTCTAGCATTTCAAATGTGTAATAGTAGAAGATCCTTCACCAGTCGAAGGATGTTGCGAACCATCGTTGCCCCCTGGCATGGGTTGTGGTTGGTTGGCAATGAGATTTTACTGTTGTTGAGTAGGAAAAGGATTTCTAAGGACAGTAGGTGCGTTACCAAAATCCCTTTTGGCAAGGTAGTTTGTGCATTCCTGAAGACGCAGACAACGCCAGGTTACATGGCCTTCAGCACAGAGTTTGCATGGATATCTGGTGCATTTATCATTTTCCTCATTAGTAGGTGCATCGGCTTTTTGTTTCGGGTTGGGCTGCTTGGATGACTGCTCTTCACAAGGAGCGATCTTGTTCTTATTCTTCTTATTCTTGCCACTGGAATTTTGTGTAGACGGCACAAATTTTATCGTAGTGGTAGGAAGAGCAGTCACTTTGGTAGAAGGGTCCACTGCCAGCTTGGCAATGGAACCACTGAGTTGTTTTACAACATCCCCAGAGGTTGCACTGAAAATATCGTCGGCGTGCACTCCAAGGTGCTGAGTGGTGGAAGCATTGGGGTTACTAGGAGCATGGGGGATTATGTTGTAAAGAGTACCAGACTGTGAATAAATCAAATCTAAGTGCTGAAAATGACGCATGGATTGGTCTTTTGTGACCGCACCACCTAGAGTGACATCTCTAGCAATTTGTGGGAGTCATGACTTATAGAACATGTCCGTTAAGAGAAAATCAAGGATGGGAGCTTTGATTAACCTCCACCTATGTCTCCATTCATGAATATGATCAGAGATGTGGTTGGAGGTATCTTGACGAAATGAAGTAAGGAGCTCTGTCCTAGTCTCATAGTGGATAGGTAACTAAAGTGCTTTAGGAACTCTATCGCTAAAGCGTCAAAGGTATTTACTGACACACATGGTAACTCAATATACCATTTCACAGCGTTGCCAGTGAGGGTGTGGGGAAAAAGACGTAACTGGATACTATCATCCACCATAGAGTTAGAAACACATCAGAGATGGTAGGTGGTGATATGGGTGCCCGGATCCTCCCCTTGTTTTCCATTGAAATTTGGAATGTCTGTTGCCATTTTATGCGGGATCGGCGACCATTGTAACTTGTGGTAGATGGGGTCCTTTGTCAATTTTTATAAGTCGGGAATATCCAATGTTACCAAAAATGGCATAGAGCTGGGTGCCCCTGAATCGGACCATGGTGATGACAGATGACTTGAGGAGCTTTATGCTCCTCCCATCATTTGGTTGCCCATAGTGTACATTGGTTGCGTGGTGTAGTAGTTGATTTGCGGTATGGTGTTGTAGAGTTGATTTCCATGAGGATTTTGATACTGGGGTATGAAATTTCCCCCGGTATAAGCAGTGCCCCCTTGACTAATTTGAGTCTGTGATTAGGGTGCTCCCATGGATTGGTTGGGAACCCCTTGTGGATTCCTAACCAATACAGAACTAACCATTTGGCTTTGATTGATAGAGGTTACACTCATGTCAATCAGCAACTATCCATGCATGCTTGAGAACGGAGGGGGAATTGTGACATTCCCCACCGGCATGTGCATATTGGGAACCCCCCTAGATATCTGAATCTGGGGGTTGGAACTGTACATTGGTAGTCGACCATGTTGTTGGTAAATGGGAACCACACCCATAGTGCTGCATTGAGTGTTATATGGAGCACTATATGTGGCACTTGTCGAAGGTATGAATTGTGGCACCATAGGAGTGGAACCTGGCATTTGTTGGGTTCTACTTATAGAGTGCGTTATGTGAGTTGTCATACCTGGGACAAATGGAATAGTGGGATTCTACATTACTGGTGTTGTGATGACCGATGACTGGGGAAGTGGTAGAGGACCAATAATGTCTCTAAAATTCCACAACCCATGAGGCATCGACTGGATAGATGGGAAAGTTCCACCTACTAAAGAAGGAAGTATAGGTACCACGGGAACCACGATGGGGTTTGATGGATTTGTGAGCGGAATGTTAAAGTGAGGAAGAAATTCTTCCATGAAGAAATCCTCCATCAAACTGGAATCGTCGGTCATCCACACAGATCCTGTGTGAGATTTAGGAGACCGATTCCTCGAAGATGAGGAATCTGAGTTAGTGGAACTTGACGGACTGATGAGCCCAAGAATTGGGTAACTTATTGGGCTCATTTTTCCTAATTTTTCTTCTTCAATCCACCATTTCTCATAGTTTATGCATGTTTTTTGAGTACATTTATGTTAGTTGAACGAATGAGGATAGTCACTTGACCACGAAGGCTAACACGTGGTTATTGCAGATTTTTGGACAAATTTTGGACCAAGGCCAAGCAATTATGAGCCAGATGATAGCCAAGCATGAAGGAAAAAGGGTGAGGATTCATATGAAGGGTGTCTCCTACATTAAATGGCCCCTTCCTCGAAATCTCGACCCTCAGCTCGGAGTTCAGCAAGCCACCAAAAAGGATTCCCAAGGGCAGCCGAGCAGCCTTGTGTAAAGTGACTGATCACTGGCAGTTTGAGCAGCTGAGCCCCTTGAGTCAAGGAGGGTTGTTGGAGACCCTCGTAGTGCATAAATAGGAAGGCTTCCAGCCTTCGTAGGTTACTTTTTGAGCAGTTGTATCTTGCACTATAGTGCTGCTAGTTTCTCAGCTCATTTTTGTAGCTACTGCTGTACAACTTTCTTGTGACATGGTTAATTTTGAATAATGGAAAAAGGTCTCATTTGGCATTAGTTTTGAGTTCTTCTTAGGAGCCTGTAGCTCTTGGGGTTGGGCCCAACCCAAGTGCCAAGGCCTCCTTCATGTATTGTTATATGCTTTTGATGTCTTTATCAAATAATTTTTGTTAAGTAGATTAACATTTTTCTTGGTTACCTAGGTCATTATTGGTGATTAGAAAGGCTTTCCATGTTCAGATTGGTTTGATAGGTTGATAACAGAGAAGATCTTGAAAAAAAGGCTATCAATCACCCCTGATCTCACCTCTCCCTTCGTGGGACCATGAGCTGAGACCGAGGTGTCCTTGCCGCCACCAAAAACACTGTCTTTGCTTCATCATGCAATTATTAGTGTTAGATTCTCAGTTGCAGAAGTTGATACCAGTTGTGGTTACATGCTCAAGTTCATGGTTGCTTAGTTTGCATAGCTATTTCACATGATTTTGTTGCAAATAAACTTATGTTCATTTTCTTTACTGTTATCTAGGTCAGATTAGGTTAACGTAGCTAGGTCCTTGATTTTCCGAGTCTTTGTTTGTTCAGTTTGAAAAATAACTTGCAGAGTGCCGTAATACCTCTCTATCTACCCATACTCCATCAACCCCACCTGCTCCATCCTCTACTTCAGATCTTTCCCTTACATTTTCCACATTCTATCGCTTCGCCCTAATTTCCATATTTTTGTGCAACATTGCTCTACCCCTCGAACAAATCCAACCATCCTCACCACTCCTCAGCTCCATCCACCAAGTCCTGGACCTCCTCACACCCTTATCTCACCTCCATACCCACTCCTTCACCTTTCTTCCTCCATCAACCCTCGAAAGTCCCCTTTCTGAACATCCTATAGAAATTACAGAACATCCTGTAGAAATTACAAAACATCCTGTAGAAATTACAGAACATCCTGTAGAACCCCTGCAGACTTCTTGTAGAAGCTCACGAAAGCGGTTTCTTGAGATCTGATCACTGTGAAACTCTCTGGAAGGGTGCTAGGGACCCCTTAGGACCTCTTCTAACCTTCCCAACGTCCTGCAAGCATTTCCTTTCACCAATCGACCTCTACACAACCAAAAACAGTTAAAGCACATGCATGATAATTCTGACAACTTATTCAAAAATAAAAAAAAAATGTTTTCTTCAGATTTTACTATAGAAGCAGCTTAGACACATGCATTTTACCTTCCTAGAATTCAATGGCATCTCTTTCAGTAGCTTGCATCCTCTTTCTTGCATCAGTAGGGCTAGCTGGTAAAATTAGGGTTTGCTAGGGTTTGCATTTCCTCTCAGCTTTTCAGTTTCTTCCCGCAAGTATATTAGCTTCCTTTGACTTAGCTTTCATCCACAAGTTAAAAAGCTTTTTCTAAGAGCTCATAGAAGTTGGCTTAAGCTCCTAGCGGACTTGTGCCAACTGACCAAGTGATAGTCGCGACAAGAGCTATTACTTGTGCATACAGCACCGTCGCTTCCAAGTTTGTTGCGAACTACCAGGTTGATAAAAGTAAAGAAGGGAGTCCCAGGAGTTGCAACATTATTGCTGCAATATTGGAGCCCACAATTCTTTTTGGCTCCATTGCCGAGGAAGCATTAGAGTAATTGTGATTGCTGTTTCTCTTCTATTTTCTACTACAACCTTCTGCTAAGTAGTTTATTTCATTTCCATTCTGCAATTTTGTTCCTGCAAAAGTAGACTAGACATTTCCTGCTTTCATAGATTAGCATTTAAATTCTGCAATTTCATTTCTGCAAGCGTAGAGTAGCATTTCAATTCTATGAGTGTAGCCTAGCATTTCATTCCTACAATTTCATTTCAGCAAAATAGATTAGTCCTTTCCTGCTTTCATTTCAATTCTGCATTTTCATTTCAGCAAGATAGATTTTAGTTAGTTGCAGTTCGATCTATTTCGGTTTTGCAGGTACAAGTAGAAAAAACAAAAGCAACCAAAAATATTTCATTTCATGCCTCGTAGGAACAGAGACAATACCGAAAAATTCTTTCCCAACACCCCCACCACATCACTGAGTCACCCTTCTCTCTTCTTTGGTGGCAGTGATCCAGAAGAACCTATAGGTGAACCTCCTGAGATATACGAAGATCCTATAATAGAAGAAGAGCGAGAAAACATTCCTCTTGAGACCATGGCTGAACATAGAAACGGTATAGGAGATGAGGAGAGAATAGAAGGTGCCTTTCCCATCCGGGAGACAAACGAGGACATGAAAATGAAAAACATAAGTCCCTCAGCCTTGTCTCACTTCCATGGATTGACCACTGAAGACCTTGATACCTTCCTATTTGAGTTTGTTGTCCTTTGTCGAACTTATGACTATGCCGAAGACGAGCAAAAGTTGAAACTCTTTCCTTCTACCCTCAAGGATGCAGCACTACGCTGGTTCATGGGGTTACCTGGAAACAATATCACCACTTGGGCTCAGATGCAGGAAGCCTTTAACAACAAATATCGGGACTACTGTAGGTCAAAGGAAACAAAGGGAGAGATCTTTCGGATGACCATGGGAAATGATGAGTCTTTAGAAGACTACGAGGAAAGGTTCCAGCTTAGTTATAAACGTGTCAGGTGCACACTTGACACTGAATCTCTGAAGCTGGTTCTGCTCCGAGGAGTCCCTGAAGACCTTCTAGATACCCTTCATTTTCTAGCTGGAGGAGACATCTACCAACTACCTTATGAGGACATAAAGACTGTGTTTAGAAACCATTCTAGGGTAGCCTGGAAAAGAGGTAGGGGAATCCACTTTAAGCTAGTACCACCTTCTCCAAGAATGAGTTTGCTAATCAAATGGAAGACCTCAAAAGTGAGATGAGACATACCATTGCCAAGCAACTTGATACTTTCCGAATCCAACAAGAGAAAGAGGAAGCTGAGAGGGCTTTGGCCATTCTCTGTCCCAGATGTACGAGGAAGCACCCTAAGAACGAGTGTCCATTGCACTCAGTAGAGGTATGCTTCGTTTGTGAGGAAGACCACCCCACAAACCAATGCCCAACCTTACTCGGATTTAAATCCATGTACCAGGGGACTGAGGCAACCGTTGAACCTCTCTACTTCCTCAACCAAAGGAGGCCGCATGGGCCCAGACCTTACCAACAAGGGATGCAAGGGACATCCCAAGCTTATTATAGCCCCAACCAATCTGCTCAAATACCTTCTTGGGGTCCCCCTACTCATCCTTCCTGGTCTGCACCTCCTCCATGGTCTTATCCATCTCAATACCATACTCAACCTACTGCTCATTCATTTCCCTCACATGTCTAGCCACAACCTCAGTGGAATGCACCTCAGCAGGGGTGGAGGCCCCAAGGCAACTCTCTTCCCACCATTTTTCCTCCACCACCTGCTCAACCACAACCATTACCTCTTGCTCCTCCAAGACAACCCCAAGTGCCTGCCCAACTGAACTTGAACCCCAATAACAGACAAGCCCAGCAGGTATACACTGGGGAGACAACATGCCCTACCTATGCTATGGAGATCCAGGAGATCAACCTGCGATCTGAGAAGGTCCTTCCAGACCGCCAACTTCCTCCCCCAGAGGATGAGGAAGAAAAATAGGAAAGTGAACCCAAAGTCATTCCACCCTTTCCTGAGCGACTAACAGTAACCACGCAACCAAACCCAGAAGAGACTGAACTTCTGGGAGAACTTAAGCAGTTGTGTGTGAAAATACCACTTCTCCAGGCCATAAAAGATGTACCAATATACAACAAATTGATCAAGGAGAAGTGTTTCAGGCACCCAGGCAGGCGCAAGAGAGATGCCCAGACTATCAATGTCATATGACAACTGTCTGATCTAATGTTGGGGCAAGTAATCTGTCCAAAATATTTGGGCCCTGGGATTCCTGTAGTTGATGTCCACATCAATGGCACCATAATCCCCCACATCTTGATTGATCTAGGGGCTGCCATTAATGTGATGACCAGGGACACTATGCTTGAACTCAACCTTCAGAGTTCCTTAAGGAAGACCTTGACAGTACTGCAGTTAGCAGACCGCTCCACCGTGACTCCCGAATGGATTGTAGAAGATGTCCTGGTCTCTGTTAACTCTTGGGAGTACCCTGTGGACTTCCTGGTCCTTTAGCCAAAGGCAAAACTCACTGGATACCCCCTCATTTTTGGAAGGCCTTGGTTAGCTACTACGGATGCTTACATCAGTTATCGAGCTGGGAGCATGACCATCAAGAATGGGCTTATGTCTAAGCAGCTAGTCCTCTATCCTCTTGCCCAACCTCTGCTAGAACATGACTTACCACTCTAGTTGGAAGAGGGAGATGAGGATGAGGTCTAATCTACACCTTTGTGCATAGTAGAAGCCACCAGGGGAGGCCCTCAAACTGAGGATGACTTGATTGAGAATTTGATTCAAAACCCACCTCCTGGTGCACTATCATTAGAGGAGTTGGTGGAAGATACCCAAGCCAGTGCTTTAGTGGACCTCTGTGTGACTGATCCGAGCTCTCCCAGAGTTAAGAGTGTGGAATTTGGCCCTGAAAGAACCTTAAAGATCAGCTCTTCCCTATATCCCTCCCAGGAGAAGGAGCTGTGTAGCTTATTGAACAACCATTTGGATGGTTTCTCTTGGAGCTATAAGGAGATGAAAGGAGTCCACCCTTCGGTCTATACCCATCACATTTACATTAAAGAGGATTATAAACCTGTCAGGCAGCCTTAGAGGAGAATGAATCCAGCCCTTAAAGACATCATGAAAGAGGAATTGCAAAAATTGTTGGATGCAGGATTCGTCTACCCCATCTATGACAGGGAGTGGGTCTCACCTCTAATGCTTGTGCCCAAGAAAAACGGGAAGTGGAGAATCTATGTAGATTACCGAGAACTTAGCAAAGCCACCAAGAAGGACCATTTCCCTTTGCCTTTCATAGATCAAGTGTTGGATGGACATGCAGGGAAGAAGTTCTTCTCTTTCCTAGATGGGTTCAGCAGATATAATCAGATCCAAATCAGCCCAGAAGACCAAGATAAAACCACCTTCACTTTTCCATGGGGTACCTTTGTCTACCGGGTCCTTCCCTTTGGGTTATGCAACGCTCCTGCCACATTCCAAAGAGCAGTATTGAGCATATTTTTTGAACTGGTTCATGATTCGGTGGAAATATATGGATGACTTTACTCCTTATGGGTCCAACTTCCAAGAAGCATTGACTAACCTAGGAAAATTTTTAGCCAAGTGTATTGAGATGAACCTGTCCCTCAGTCCCGAAAAATGTGAATTCCTGATGATTGAAGGGACTATGCTAGGTCATACAATTTATCAGCAAGGATTACAGGTGGATCCTAACAAGATCGTTATCATCCAAAAGGTTCCACCTCCTCAAAGGGTCAGAGATGTTCGTACTTTTCTAGGCTTGGCAGGATATTATAGAAGATTCATTAAAGATTTCAGTAAGCTAGCTTCGCCATTTTTTAGCCTCTTAGGGAAAGATGTTGAGTTTAAATGGACTAACGACTACCAAGGGGCTCTGGATGAATTGAAAGTTAAGCTGGTATCCGCCCTGATCTTGAGAGGTTCAAACTGGGCCCCACCTTTCCACATCCACACTGATGCCTCGAACAAATCCATAGGGGCAGCCTTAGGACAAGTTGAGGAGAAACTACCATATGCCATATACTTTGTTAGCAAAAACCTATCGAAGGAATAAATGAACTATACTGTAACCGGGAAAGAATTCATGGTTGTAGTCCATTCCCTAAACAAGTTCAAACACTACATCACTGGTTATCAAACATTCGTACACATTGATCATGTTGCAATTAGATATTTAATGAATAAGCCTGATGTAATTGCTCGTATGATTAGATGGCTACTTTTGTTGCAGCAATTTGATTTGACTATTGTCGACAAGCCAAGTAAGGAAAATGTTGTTGCTGACTTCCTATCTAGATTGGATTTGCCTGCAGGTGAAGAAGGGACAGTAGATGACCAGATGTCAGATGAACACCTATTTTCTATCTCAGTACTCTCTCCATGGTTTGCTGATATAGAAAATTACTTGGTCTCAACACAGTTCCCTCCACATCTATCCTCAAAGGAGAAAAGCAGGATTTCATGATCGTGAAGAATATATCACCTCGGAGGCCTGAGATGTGAGAGAGGCGGTCAAGGCTATCAAGGATGAGGAGCTGGATTAGTTGCTCGAGGATGAGCAACCCATTTAGCAGGGGGGTGATGATGAGCCCTGAAATTAGGTAACTTATTGGGCTCATTTTTCCTAATTGTTCTTCATCAATCCACCATTTTTCATAGTTTATGCATGTTTTTTTGAGTATATTTATGTTAGTTGAACGAATGAGGATAGTCACTTGACCAAGAAGGCTAATACGTTGTTAATGCAGATTTTTGGATAAATTTTGGATCAAGTCCAAGAAATTATGAGCCAGATGACAACCAAGCATGAAGGAACAAGGGTGAAGATTCGTAGGAAGGGTGTCCCTTGCATTAAAAGGCCCCTTCCTCGAAATCTCCACCATTAGCTCAGAGTTTAGCAGGCCACCGAAAAGGATTCCCAAGGGCAACCGAGCAGTCTTGTGTAAAGTGGTTGATCACTGGCAGTTTGAGCAGTCGAGCCCCTTGAGTTAAGGAGGGTTATTTGAGACCCTTGTAGGCATAAATAGGAAGGCTTCCAGCCTTCGTAGGTTACTTTTTGAACTATTGTATTCTGCACTATAGTGCTGTTATTTTCTCAACTCATTTTGTAGCCGTTGTTGTATAACTTTCGTGTGACATGGTTATTTTTGAGTAATGGGAAGCAGCTTCATTTGGCCTCAGTTCTGAGTTTTTTCTTAGGAGCCTATAGCTCTTGGGGTTGGGCCCAACCCAAGTGCCAAGGCTTCCTTTGTGTACTATTATTTTTTTTATGTCTTTGCAAAATAATTTTTGTTAAGTAGATTAGAATCTTGCTTGGTTGCCTAGATCATAGTTGATGGTTAAAGGTATTTTTCATGATCAGATTTATTGGATAGGTTAATAACAGGGAAGATCTTCAGAAAAAGGCTATCAAGCACCTTGGATCTCACCTTGCCCTTAGTGGAATCATGAGCTGGGACCAAGGTGACCTTGTTGCCACCAAAAACATTGTCTTTGCTTCACCATGCAATTATTAGTGTTAGATTCTCATTTGCAGAAGTTGATACTAGTTTTGGTTGCATGCTTAGGTTTATGATTGCTCAGTTGCATAGTTATTTCAGATGATTTCATTGCAAATAAACTTATGTTCCATTTCTTTGCTATTATCTAGGTCAGATTAGGCTAACATAGCTATGTCCTTGATTCTCCAAGTCTTTGTTTGCTCAGTTTGAAAAATAACTTGTAGAGCACCTGTAATACTTCGCTATCTACCCATACTCCATGATTCCCACCAGCTCCATCCTTTAACCTGGGTTCTTGCCTCATGTTTGCCACATTCGTTCGCTTTGCCTTAATTCTCATATTTTTGTGCAACATTTCTTTATCCTTCCTTGAAAAAATCCATCCATCCTCACTACTCTTCAACTCCATCCACCAAGCCTTGGACCTCCTCTCACCCTTATCTCACCTCCATACCCACTCTTGCACCTTTCTCCCCCCATCAATCCCCCAAAATCCCCTTTCTGAACATCCTGTAGAAAATTACAGAACATCCTGCAGAAATTCCAGAACATCCTGTAGAACCCCTGCAGGCTTCTTGTAGAAGCTCACGAAAGAAGTTTCTTGACAGCCAAACTCTGTGAAACTCTCTGGAAGGGTGCTAGGGACCCCTTAGGCCCTCTCCAAACCTTCCCAACCTCATGCAACCATTTTATCTTGCCAATCCACTTCTGCACAGTCAAACACAGTGAAAGCACATGCATGATAAATCTGACAACTTAGTCAAAATACAAAAAGATGTTTTCTTCAGATAGAAGTAGCTTAGGCACATGTATTTTACCTTCCTAGAAGTCAATGACATCTCTTTCAGTAGCTTGCATCCTCTTTCTTGCATCAGTAGGGCTAGTTGGTAAAATTAGGGTTTGCTAGGGTTCGCATTTCCTTTCAGCTTTCAGTTTCTTTCTGCAAGTAGATTAGCTTCCTTTGAGTTAGCTTTTGTCCATCAGTTAAAAATCTTCTTCTCAGAGCTCATAGAAGTTGGCTTAAGCTCCTAGCGGACTTGTGCCAGCTGACCAAGTGACGGCCGTGGAAAGAGCTAGTACTTGTGCATACAGCACCATTGCTTCCAAGTTTGTTACGAACTACCGGGTTGATAAGAGTAAAGAAGGGAGTCCCAAGAGTTGCAGTATTATTGCTACAATACTGGAGCCCACTAGTTAGACTTCAGTAAAACTTAGTGATCATCCAGTTAACTAATCAATCAACCCAAAATAGCTAGTGCATGCAGAGAATTCCCCAGATGTGGTGGAGATTCCAAGGCAATGCAACATCAGTTGTAGAATAGTCTTGAGCGTGCAAGTGTTGCATGCAGTCCGATGACCAACCTTGGGAATTGTACAATCCATTTTGAAGAAATTCCTAAATAATAAGGACCTAATTTCTCAAGGAATTGTGCAAGGAAATAGGGACTCAAGCAGCGGCAAAAATTGACTAAGTCTGGGTCAGATCTTCTCAGTGAGAAAAGAGATAGGTTATTCTCTTGCAAGTTGTGCTCAATTGAGAAAATCAATTGTAATGCATCTCTATTCATCAGATTAATCTAAGGAGGCATTGGGGTTTTTAGCATATTTCTTTCCCAGAAAAAATACTATGTGCATGTGTGTTATTTCTCATTGCATGTCTGAGATTTTTGTTCTAAATTGTGAATTAGCTTTCGCAGAGTAATAGAGTAGGTTTGTGTCTTGTGATTTTGGTTGAAACTTCATGAGAATTTGCAAATATACACCATAATTTCTACAAATTAGTGTTTACTTGAGGAAGGTCCTTGGGTACCCATTATTTCACTAGATTCTTGTACCTCAAGGTCACCTCGATGTTGTTTATGCTCTCAACATCATAAGAACATGATCCCCCTTCAACAAAAAACTTCACGCATCTATGAAATTTTCTTCTGATCTTCTCACCTCTAGTTGATCTCTGTTTGTTTGACGTAATAGATCTTTGACCTTCCTCCACTCTACCTAAACTTCCCTCGCTCGACAAAGATAGATATGATAGGTACTTGTTTGGTTGTACCTATAGTCCATTGAATGAGAGAAATGTTTAGTGAATTAATGGCCTATCACCATTCAACTTATTTCTCTCCAAAGAACTCTAAAAATACTTCAAGGTGGTTATCTAGTTGGCAGCAATCTATGAGAACCTCCTTGACTCACAATATAGTTCATCATAGATTTGGTAGCTTAGAGACCCAACAATAACAATGCACATGTATATAATAATAATAATAATAATTTAAGGTCACAACTGAGCCAAATACCAAATTGTTGTGTGAAACTACCTTATTTGTGGGATAAATTAACCCCCTCATGTAGCGATTTGACTGCTAATGTGTACAAACTCTACCCCCACCCACTCATTGAACATATTTGAACTTGGGACCTCTTAGGAGGAAAAACATGTATGTATGTATGTATGTATGTTGTTTTTCCAAGAATATGTATGTTGTGCCAAGTACAAGGGCCAAGCATATGTATGTTATGCCAAGAACATGAGGAAGACTTCGTAGCTCTGCAAACCTATTTGTAGGATGTAATTACATGAAGGAAATATGGGAAACATATTTAACATTGACGAATGGAACACATAAATGGGAAAGGAACACCTTATTAGAAGTATTCAATGTTCGAAAATTATATATTACAGAGCAATGGAGCACATAAAATATTGCATAAATATAAACACAGAAAACGCATAAAACAAGAGAGACATAGATATACGTGGTTCACCCAGTTTGAGCTACGTCCACGGAGAAACAGCCAGTCCTTCTTTTATTATATTATCCAGCAAACTGAAGAGATACAACCTACAGCAGATCCATTGTAACACCCTCTTCGCTCTCAATCTCCTCTCTCTTCCTCACTCAGAATACAGATATACATAGATGCAATACAATTCCCTCATATATAGTGAGGGGTTGCCTTCTAGGGAAAAAAACCCTAAATCAAACATAACTTCTATCGTCAGATCTCCACCTAATGAACAGCCCAAATTGACTGGAAATTATTATACTTTTACAAGGAAATTTTACATCTATTCTTAGCTTCGGGGGCGATGCCCCCGAACCCCCGCCGGGGGACTGTTGGCCACCAGACCCCCCAACCGGGGGGGATTGGCCCCCCTAAACCCCCATGGGGGGGGACAATTCCCCCCAGCGTGGAGGGGTGTACAGTCTTCTTGGGGTATACATTCGACTGAGACCTTTGAATATAGAAGATAATTAGGCTCCACACCCAACACTCTCCCACTTGGAGACTGATTATAGCAACTCCACCGTTGCTTCATTTGCTAGACAATGACTCCACTTTGGACTTGGCTATTTCTCATCTTCTTCATAATACTTGAAGACCAATTGAAACTGAGCAGATTCTTAGTTTCTCCCTGGTTACAACTTTTGTTAACATATCTACAGGATTCTAGCTAGTGTGTATCTTTTCCAGCTTCAATAGTCCATCTTCCAATGCTGACCATATGTAATGGTATTTGAGTTGTATATGTTTAGTCTTGAAATGAAATACAGAGTTCTTTGAAATATGTATGGCACTCTGGTTGTCACTATATAACCTACCCAACTCCTGCTTCTTACCCATTTCATCCAGAAACCTTTGTAACCAAATCATTTATTTACTAGCCTCTGTAGTAGCAACATACTCTGCTTCTGTTGTTCAGAGCGCAACAACACTTTGTAGTTTTGAAACCCAGCTGACAGTTGTTCCACCTGCAATAAATACATATCTTGCAGTGCTCCTCCTATTATCTCTATCACCTGCCATATCTGCATCAACATATCCCTGTAGAGCAATGTTTGAACCACCAAAACATAATGTTTGATTTGTGGTACCTCTCAAATACCTAAGAATCCACTTCACCGCCATCCAATTTTATTTTCCTGGATTGTTCATGTACCTTCTTACAACTCCCACTGCATGTGCAATATCAGGCCTTGTGCAAACCATTGCATACATTAAGCTTCCAACTGTTGATGCATATGGAACTTTAGACATATGAGCCATTTCTTCCTGAATCTTGGGACATGCCTCCTTACTTAATTTGAAATGGCTAGCCAAAGGTATACCAGCTGGTTTTGCATTCTGCATATTAAACCTTTTCAACACCTTTTCTATGTACTCACTTTGAGACAATGTTAATTTGCAATTCTTCCTGTCTCTAGTTATTCTCATACCAAGGATTTGTTTTGCAGCACCCAAATCCTTCATTGCAAATGAATTTTCCAATTTCCTTTTGAGCACATTTATTTCCTGCATGTTAGAACCTGCAACAAGCATGTCATCTACATACAATAACAATATAATATAGCTTCCATCATTTTTCCTTTTGAGATAAACACAATGGTCAGATTGATATCTCGTATAACCTTGTTCAAACATAAACCTGTCAAATTTTAGATACCACTACCTTGGAGCCTGCTTTAAGCCATACAAGCTCTTCTTCAACCTGCACACAAGTTTCTCCTTCCCTTTCACTTCATATCCTTGTGGCTGCTGCATATATATCTCTTCCTCCAAATCCCCATGGAGAAAGGTTGTCTTTACATCTAATTGCTCAAGATGTAAATCTTCAGCAGCTACTAGACTTAGAATAGTTCTGATTGAAGTCATTTTCACAACAGGAGAAAATATCTCATCAAAGTCTATACCCTTTTTCTGTGCAAACCCTTTCACCACAAGTCTAGCTTTATACCTTTTTCTACCTCCATCTTCTTCCTTCAACTTGTAAACCCATTTATTTTGCAATGTTGTTTTGCCTGTAGGCAACCTGACTAAGTCCCAAGTCTGGTTATGTGCTAAGGAGTCCATCTCTTCTTTCATGGCTTGCTCCCACTTCTTCCTGGTTTCTACCTGCATTGCGTCTTCATAACATTCAGGTTCACCACAATCAGTCAACAATACATAATAATGAAGGAGAGTATCTTTCAAGGGGTCTACTTATCCTGGTAGATCTTCCAACACCGCTTTCAGGTGTTTGAGGTGCTTGTTGTTGTTGTGGTTGTTGTTCTAGCTGTTGATCATTATGATTTCAGGCACCATCACTTTTCCTGTGATATCGTCAAGCACTGTGTATTCTCTGTTTTCTTTTTCCTGTTTCTTTTCCTGCAATTGATTCTTATACAAGACCTCTTCATTGAATATTACATCTCTGCTCCTAATGATTTTTTGATTTTCATAATCATATAAGCGATAACCAAAATCATTAACACCATATCCAATAAAGGTACATTTCTTTGATTTTCTCTCAATCTTTGTTCTATTTTCTTTATTAATGTGGCAAAAGGCTTCACAACTAAAAGTATTTAAAAAAGATTAGTTTACCTTTTCACCTGTCCATGCCTCCTCTGGAATACCACCATCCAAGGAACTTGAAGGTCCTCTGTTTATTAGATAAACAGCAATATCTACAGCATCTGCCCAAAATTGTAAAGGCAATCCTGCATGCAATCTCATGCACCTTGCACGCTCCATGATTGTCATGTTCATCCTTTCTGACACAACATTTTCTTGTGGTGTTCCTGGAACTGTCTTCTCTCTACAAATTCCATTCTCATAATAGTACCTATCAAACTCTTTGCTGCAATATTCACCTACATTATCTGATCTGAGACACTTCAACCTTTTTCATGTCTCATTTTCAACCAAAGCTTTCCATTTCTTGAAAGTATCAAATACATCAAATTTATTTCGAATACAATAAATATAGGTTTTTCTAGTTGCATCATCAATCAAAGTAACATAATAACGAGAGCCACCAAGAGATGATACCTGAGCATGTCCCCATAAATCTGTATGCACAAGCTCTAATTTTTCGCTTTTATTTTCTTTCCCAACTCTAAGGAATCTAACTCTCTTCTGTTTTCCATAAACAAAATTCTCACAGAATTTTAAATCAACATGCTTCAAACCTGGCAACAAATTTCTTGAGTGAAGAATCGGCATCCCCTTCTCACTCATGTTCCCGAGCCTATGATGCCACAATGATGTATCTTCTCCTATATAGGTTAAAGCATTAACAGAATTAGAAATACCATTGCATAAATACAATGTACCAACCTTTCCTCCTTTCGCTATTACCAAGGATCCTTTAGTGACCTTCCAGGTTTTATCTATGAAAGTAGTTATGCAACCTTCACCTCCCAACTACCATGTTGAAATCAGATTTTTCTTCAGATCTGGAACATGCCTTACCTCCTTCAATAGACATTGATTTCCATTTTAAAGTTTTATAAAAATTGTACCCATTCCAACAATTTTACAAGGTTTATCATCACCCAATCGAACCTGTCCAAAATCTCCTTGAACATAATCATGAAAATGTTTCTTATTAGGTGTGGCATGGAATGAGGCCCCTAAATCGACCACCCATGCATCAATAATATTTTCTAAAGAAACAATGAAAGCATCTTGCAACACATCACCTATTACATTCGCTTCATGATTAGTTTCTTGTTGCGCGTCTCCTTCCTTTCGCTTCTGAGACTTGCAATCTTTCTTCAGGTGTCCTTTCTTCCGTCATTTCCAGCACACTATCCCTAATCTAGACTTGGATCTACCTTTTCTTGACTTATTGCGATATCCTAGGCTCTTTCATGTTTCCATTTTTCTTCCCCTGGTCTCTACAATCAAAGCATTACCTGATGTCTCACCAGAGCTTTTCTGTTGCATTTCCTCACTAAGGATTGCATCGACAACATCATCAAACTTTAAAGTACTAGATCCAGAGATAGAGTTACTAATGGCCATAACTAAACCATTCCAACTTTCTGGCAATGAGCACAAAAATAATAGAGCCTTAACTTCATCATCAAAAGCTACCCCTATAGAACTTAACTGACTTGTAACTATATTAAAATCACTTAAATGGTCTGCAACAGATCCACCTTCTGACATCTTCATATTAAACAAACGCTTCCTAAGAAATACCTTATTTGAGGCCGAGGGTTTTTCATATAGTTTGGCCAATGTCGAAATTAAACCCTCTGTTGTCGTTTCTTTTGAAATATTAAACATTATCAATGCCGCTAGGCACAATCATATTGTTCCAAGTGCCTTTCTGTCAAGAATATCCCATTCTTTGTCTGTCATACTCGTCGGCTTCTTTGTCTTTCCGCTCAGTGGTAGGTATAGATCTCTCTGATACAGATAATCTTCCATCTACATCTTCCATAGCTAGTAGTTTTGGTCATTGAAATTTTTGACCCTAAACCTACCATCTTCTGCCATTGCTCCCACTCGAACCAGGAACCCTTCTCTCCTACGAGTTTATTAGCCAAATAGACCTTCGGCTCTGATACCAATTGTTAGAAAATTATATATTACAGAGCAATGGAGCACATAATATATTGCATAAATATAAACGCGGAAAACTCATAAAACAAGAGAGACACAGATATATGTGGTTCACCCAGTTTGGGCCACATCCATGGAGAAATAGCCAGTCCTTCTTTTATTATCTTATCTAACAAATTGAAGAGATACAACCTACAACAAATTCGTTCTAACACCCTGTTTGCTCTTAATCTCCTCTCTCTTCCTCACTCAGAATACAAATATACATAGACGCAATACAATTCCCTCATATATAGTGAGGAGTTGTCTTCTAGGGAAAAAAACCTTAAATTAAACATAAGTTCTATCGTCAGATCTCCGCCTAATGAATGGCCCTGATTGACCAGAAATTACTATACTTTTACAAGGCAATTTTACATCTATTCTTAGCTTCGGGGGCGCTGCCCCCGGACCCCCCAGCGAGGGGGGATCAGCCCCCTTGAACCCCCGCAGGGGGGACAAGTCCCCCCCACGTGGAGGGGTGTATAGTCTTCCTAAGGTATACATCCAGTAGATACCTTTGAATACAAAAGATAATTAGGCTCCACACCCAAACATTAAAAACCTTCTATGAGGATAAGGATGTATGTAGAAATAGATATTTCCCAATTAATATTAGCCAACATATATGGAGGTCTAAAATGAGATTATTTTTCAAAGATGCCCCATTCTATCTTGTACAAGTATATTGGAGTAAAATTGTGCTATGAAGAATACATAGAAATTGTGAATAATATGCAAAAGCACCAAATTAATCATTTTGTGAGTGACAAATCTCGCTTATGTATCTTCTTTGATGGTGCTTCCCTAGAAAATAAAAGTAAATATGGTGCATGGGATTGTCTTTATTTTAGTTCCTCTCATTATATCTCTTTTTTATTAGATCTTGGATAAGGAACCAATAACTGGGCTAGGATATCAACCCTAGTAGCCCTTCTTGGATTAGCCATTAATAAGAATGTAAGTAGTGTCCAAGTATATGGGAATTGAAAAGTTTCAATGGATTGGCTCAATGGAAAAATCAAAATGCATAATTTAGGTCTTCAAGCAGTGGTGAATCATATATGACAAAATATGAGAGGAAACTTTAACACAATATATTTTTCTCATGTTTTTCATGAACATAACTCCAAGGTTGATTTTTAACTAAAGTTGGTGTTCAATGGAGGCTAGAATGACAAAGTTTATGGAGGAATGAGCGTCAAGGGGAGTTTCCCCATGGCTAGTCGTACCCGTTAGCTTTACCGAAATGACTTGCGGTTTTACATTTTAGGCAGGATTTATATCTATAAGTGTCATCTTCACATTGTCGGTGAGGCACTGGAAGGTTCAGTATAGTTCCAAGGAGTTTCCGCAAAGTCAGCATGGATTCTAGAACCATTGGCATGTGGTAGGCAAGGTGGGAACCTTAAAGCTCACGCCAAGACTATGGTAGGTAATATATGCATGAGCACATATTTCGCCATGAGAGGAATTCCCTACCCGAACGCAGGGAAGGTCCGCGGGCTATAAATCCATCAATAAATATATCACCCAAGCTTGGGAGGGGTAACATCACGGAATACCTTAGATTGACATTGGCAGAGTGGAAAAAACTTGATGTAGATGTAGGGGTCTACCAAACCTCTAAGACAAAGTTGCGGTCGATAAGGCTAGTTCCAGGAAGCCTATGAAGTGGTATAGCTCATCTTCCAGGAGATTGCAGAGATCCTTATTTAATACATCACATGAGGCAAAGTCTAAACCCCGTGATTGAGCCATGGGAGAAATGAAAGGAAACGATTTGTTGCGGCACCAAGGAGTGAAGCCTTAATTTTATAGAAAATATTCAGATAACCTTATCTTTCGCAAATCATAATCCGAGGAGGGAAGGTTTCCTACTGGCAGAGCCAAATTTTCCCTTCATGTGATTAGATGAGAGAATAATGATGCGGCTAGAAAGGTCCTGGGAGGTTGGATCCAGTAAGTTAATTTAATTAACCATTGGTAATTTTTTCACTTGACGGACCCGAGATCATCAATAGATAGATCCTGTAATAGAAAACTAATATTGGAGGACCACCATCTAGGTTGAACACCAGAATCCCGTAACTAATTTTGAATTGGGAATTAAATGATAGCATTGGGATCTGAGATCCAAGAAAGAAAAATACCATAGATTGGAATCCTGTAACATATTGTTAATTGAATGGTTTTAGAGAAATAGGCACCAGGGATCTTCAGTTGATGGCATGCGGGATGATGGATAATTTATCTGTCACTCAAGATAGTTGACTCGGAAGCTCATAGGGCCCGAAATTCCAAAACCAATTAGAAATGAATTTTTGAGAATTTTTTGGGAGCACGAGAATGCGAGATTATGAGTTGCAACTATTGTGACTATATTCTAGCATTAATCTCATTTTGATTCTGATATTTTGTTTGGGACCTGATCCTGTTGGGTTTTGAAATGTGTTGAGTTAAAGGTTGTCAGAAAGGAAAGAAAAAGAAAAAATTGTATACCCCATTCAGGTATGCTATAGATTGGTATCAGAGTAGTATGTTACAGAGTGGTACCCCAATCCCGAATGATAATGAAGGGGTTGGGTACATTAAAACATCATGATATTTTTCATCTAGCTAGGCCAAGTAAAGGAGGTGTTCTTCCTTAGAAAAAATATTAGTGAGGAATGAACTAATTTTAACAACGAGATTTCACATTCAACCAACAACATTTCCTCCATGCAATAAACAAGTTAGAAAGGAGTAAATCCTATGGAATTTTTAGTTGAGGTTTTATAAGCTAAAAGTGTTGAAAATAATATTAGGTTACAAGTATGCTTGTGGTTCCCCAATATTCATTAGATCATGGTCTTAAATATGTGATTCATGGCCTCAAATTGATTGTTAGCTTGTAGTAGGCAGAGGATTTTCATGGAGAAACCCCAACTTGGATTTTAATTTTATCATCATCTTATTATTGGAGTGAGACCCATGTTTTTTCACAATATTCTTTGGAACACCAAACCTAACACTGATGTGGTTAAAGAAAAAAAGCATCATGGTGGTGCTATTGTTAGAGAAGGTATGCATAGCCTCATCCCATTTGGTGAAGTATCAACAACCACAATGTTATAGTTATGACAACTTTTTGAGGTAGGCTTACATTTCATGAAATCAATACCCCATTTAGTGAAGGGGATGACAAAAACCATAGGATGAATGGGAGCAGGATTAGCACACATTTTGTCGATGAATATCTAACATGGATCACACTTCTAGACCACATTCATACAATATTTGAAGATTGAATCCCAAAAGTACCCAATGAATAGAGTTTTATTAGTAGTGGCCAACCTAGAAATATCACATGCTCTCACATGGAAATCATTTAAGATGTGTTTGGCTTCTTCCTGAGTTAGACATTGATATAACACTAGATTAACCCTTGGTGATAAAGTGCATATTTCATAATGTTTCATTGTTTGGATTGATGGTGTATGCATAGATCATCATGGTAAAACTTAGGATGGACTCATTGATTCTATAGATAAAGCATAATATCCCCATACGATGGATCTGTCGAGCTAATAAGAAACAAGGACTTGCTAGGGAATGATTTAGTAACAATAGTTTTGTCATTAACTTAGTGAATATCAAATAACATCTCTACTAAAACTAATGATTTCTTTGATTTCATGGCCATAAACTCCAAAATTAAATTCTTGCAAGATCACTATCCACTTGAAGTACTTGTCCTCAACAACTTGTCAACTTAGAGAAAATTTTAAGTGGTTTGATTCTACGATTGTATTCATTTTATGCAAGAGGATGTAATGTCATAACTATTGGAAACTAAGATAACAGCTAGAGAAACTTGTTAATTTAAGAATATCAAATATTTTCCTTGATCAATCCCTTTTTGAGGTGGTAGATGACATGCTCATGTATCCCTTCATATTCTTGGATAAGTACAATTCCAATCATCGAATTAGAGGTTGAAAAATATTGGATGAAATATTATTTTTAGTCAAGGGGGATTAGTAGTGGGGCCAAAATCAAGGAATTTTTCAAGGCATCAAAATATCTTTGTGCTTCGCCATCTCATACAAATGATGTATCTTTCCTGAGAAGATGCATTAAACCCTTCATGAATTTAACATAATTAGCAATGAAACAGCAAAAGAAGTTCTTCTTCTCTTGCAAACTCTAAAGTTAACTAATAGTGTGCAGCGGAGGAAGATTGGTGATCACCTCAACCTTCAAGGATCAACCATGATCAAGTACTTAGATATCACGAACCCTACCAATCCCATGGAAAGTGGCATTGACATTTTTGAGGTCAAATGAAAATTTCCTCTACACAAAAGTACCCCAAGAACAAATAAAATCCATCTTGTGTTGGCCTTCTAGTTTGATCTAAATCTAATTCTAGTCTAAAAATCCATCCATGAAGGAAAACATGTCACTTTTGGAACATTCATTGATAATTTCATCAATGAATAGGGTCAGGTAATTTCCTTTTGGATGTGCCTTGTTTAATTACCTATAATCGAGCAAACATGAATAGTAACCTATTTCTTGGTGATAGGAATGATGTTAGATGCCCAATTTATTAGAGGAAATAGATAGATAAACTCATTCTTAAGTAGTTTTCCAACTTATTCCTTAATGGAAACAAGTTTATAAGTTTTAATTTGTCGAAGCCCTTTCTAACTAGCTTTGACCCTCTATATGTAATTATTTCATGTTCAACAATCTAGGGGTTGAGAATAAGGATTTCTTCTTATGACCAAGAAAAAACATGATATAATTCTTTGAACATGGCAATGTAAGTAGCGATCTCATCAGGAATGCAATTTTCCCCAATCAGGATGTTTTCTATGGCCCTAGGTTTCATTGGAATATTGAAATGGATGATTTGGGAAATTGGCAAAGTTCTCTTCAAATAAAATATTATGTGTCACGGTAATATCTTCTTAACATTTGGCATTCTAATATGAAATTTGGTGTTTTGGGTTGTCATTTACATGTTTCGAACAAGGGAGAAAAGGTGAATGATGATGTGATTCATCCCAAGGTTGATTAGAGATCACCATGGCTTCTAAGATGGCTTCATTAGATGGTGTTGTAGTATCAAGGAAGTCATGGGAACTTGACTGATCAAAAACCCACGTGGGTGAGGAGTAAGGATCAAGCTCCACATCTTGTTGGAGGCATGATTCAAGGTTTTTAGTTGTCACTTGCATAGCTTGATAAGAAAGTTCGATAGGGCTCAAAGGCATCTAATTTCCATACATGTCTATTTCATATGAAGTCATCACCATTGACAAGATTATGTTAATACCAGTGGTGATCCGGATTTAAACAGGAACGCAACAAATTACAGAGATAACCATATACACAAATATGCAGCGGAAATAATACTTCATTTCATTAATGGAAAATACTAAAATATGCTTACAATCAGAAATGGAAATAGACTAGCTAGGGCGATGGTAGCTTATCTCTGAGAAGAGATGTGATGGCTACATGCCTCTGAACTGTGTTACAATGAGGCTCGAAGGCCTATTTATTGTTGAGAAACAATGAAAAAAAACCCTTCACATTCCAAAACCTAACCCTAGGAGATGAAACGCCAAACTGTGGGCCCCGTTTGGGGGTAAGTTGGTACATCAACTTCCCGGGGTCGTAACTTTAGCATATGATCTCCGTTTGACGCGTACAATAGCTCATTAGAAAGATCTATTCGAGCACTATCATTGTTGGAACGGCGACACCGGTCCATGTTCCATGGACCCGTGTTGCCCCTGGATTCCAAAAAAACGTCGTTTAGGGCCTCAAAACGGCTCCGGAAGTTCGGGACCCGAAAAACTGCTAAAAATAGTAAGTTGTGCTACAATTAAGGAAACTGAAAATGCTGAGAAAGACAATGGTGGGGGTCTAGGTGGACTTGGCAGGTGGCCACCAATATCCACCTGGATCACTATCTCACAAAAATTGTAAAACAAAATCTAGACTAAGCTCTAATATGTATGCATCATGGGACAAGACATTGGTAAGTGACCCCATACTCTGGAAATCTCAAACCACGGGAACCTATTCTATGCCAAAGGGTTGGAAGCTCTTGTATCCATACACTTTGTCATATTTGGACACTCATTTTTGTAGTGGCCTTCTTTTCTACATATATGCACCATACCTCCTCATGTTTTTCCTTGTCTTTGGCTAGATGTGGTAATTATAATGTTAATTTTATGATTTGCGATTGAACTGAGCCATTCATATGTTTTTTTTTCTTTCTATGGGCAATACTTCTAATTTCATGGAAATCCCTAATGCTTCAAATTATGAAGAAATCTTCTATTGGGTTAATGAGATGCATATGTGAGGAAGCAATCTCATGATGAACCATTCCTTATGTTTCACATCCATAATAAAAAATGTTTGTCGGTCTATCGACACCTTAAATCCTTGGTCAAACTCCCATACCAACTCATTAGCACCCTACTTGATTTCTTTGATATCTATAATACACTAAGACTCTAATTTTGGCTTTTGAAATTCCTTCAACAATGCTTGCATGATATCCACCAATGATCTGGTTTTCCTTTTTGGTGCGGTAGCCGTATAAGTCATATATAGTGTAAGTGTGCAGTCCCTAAAAGTGGTTTCAATTTGTGCAACCTTTGTGGGATTATCCTAAACCTGTTTAATAGTCCATACAACTTTTTAGCACTCTATAATTTCCTTTAGGCTGACAAAAGGATTACAAAGGTAACCTCAGACCACTTCTAGACTAGGATCCAACCCTACTAGCCTTGGAGAGGGCTCTCTCACTAGGGTTTTTCTCAGTCAACCTAATGACTGGATGATTTTTTAATCTTAGGTTGGTTATAAGGCTTAGAAGAGTAGTTTTGATTTACTTTTTTGAAGGTAGGTAAGAGAAAAAAGACCCACTCAACATAGAACTAGTTTCAGCGAATGATTTCAAGTGAATAGGGATAGTGAAAGTGATTTAGGCAGGGGAAGGATAGGAAGTCCTTTTGATAATATAACTTGATTTCGTTGTAGGGAGGGTGAGTGCAGAATCATGGGAATGAAAATTAGAGCATCAAGTCACAGATGAATTTGAATTTCCATTAAGAGGAAAAAGACACACAAAATGTTCAGCTTATATAAAATAGAGCACAACAATGAATTCTACAACAATTACTCTTAAGATAAAACATGAAGACATATGTTTAAACCATGGAACCATAATATAAAACTAATATCACAAAGGAAAACGTACCAGCAAATGTTTCACACAACAATCCTTGTCAAACTCCTTTTGCCTTCTTCTATTCACTTGAGAAATTGATACAAAATACAAAACAACAACCTTGCTAATTCACACTGAGTCCTATAGTAAATTTTAGGGACAAATTTTAGCCCAAGGAAAAATTTAAGGGGTTTTTCATTTTAGAGGGGTGAAATTTTTATAAAACACCCATTTCATATATTTAGCCCAACTTTTATTTAAAAAACTAATTATTTTTTTCATTTTAGCCCAAAAAAAGGGGTGGATAAATGATGAAAAGACTCATTTGACCCGATTCGCCTGGTTTGGGAGGTTATATTCCATTACAATTGCCCGATTTTCTACTTTGCAATGTTAAATTCATTTGCAATCACTCATTTTCTAGTTTGGGAGGTGGTTTGGGAGGTTGTATTTGGTCCCAATAAATAAAAATATAAATAAAGTGGAGGTATGGTAAATAAAATAAACCTCTTTTTTATACTTAACTCCAGTATGGTAAAATAAATAAAGTATAAATAACAGGGTATGGTAAATAAATGAAACCTCTTTTTATATTTAGTCCATAACCCTCTTTCTATTTAAGAAGGCTCAAAAAAAGGTTTTAATTAAGTGAATCCTATGGGCCAAATACCATATTTATAAAAGAGGTATGGTAAATTAATAAAAATATAAATAAACAAGAGGTATGGTAAATAAATAAATAAATAAATCTATATTTACTCTATAAGTCACCTTATATCTATGGACACTCAAAAAATGTGTTATATTTAGGTGATGCCTATGGGCCAAATACCATGGGCTAAATTATTATTAATACCATGCAAAAAAACATTATTAACCCTAATATTAGTGTTAATAAAAATAAATATGGCACATAGTATTGACCCGTGGCATTCACGTGGAAGGTAGCCATTTAAAGGGGGGAATTAAACCAACATAGATCCATCTCTACTCATGATCTACTAAGCACCGAGAGGGATGAAATATCGTGATATGCAAACCAACATAGAGTGAAAAAATATTTGATCCCTCTTGGGGCTTGGTAGATCAAGAGTAAAAATGGATCTTGTAATTTAATGTCACTTAAACATTTTAACTTGGTTAAAATAAAAATCAATTACTAATTTTATTAATTTTTATAAATTACTAATAGTAGTTTTTAAGCTCAGGGTTTATGATAACCCATGGTAATACCATGTTATTTATGTGAGCATAGATTATTTAAAGGGGAAATTCTATCAGCTTAGATTCATCTTAATTCCAGGTCTACCAAGTTCTGAGAGGGGTAAATAGATTTCATCCCTCTAAGAGTGGTAGATGTGGAGTTAAGATGGATATAGGTTGGTTT
>APFE031472281.1:73296-101729 GCA_000404065.3 Pinus taeda
ACTTTAGCATATGATCTCCGTTTGACGCGTACAATAGCTCATTAGAAAGATCTATTCGAGCACTATCATTCTTGGAATAGGAAACATCGGTCCATTGCATGGACCCATGTTGCCCCCGGATTCCCCAAAAAACGTCGTTTAGGGCCTCAAAATGGCTCCGGAAGTTCAGGACCCGAAAAACTGCTAAAACTAGTAAGTTGTGCTACAATTAAGGAAACTGAAAATGCTGAGAAAGACAATGGTGGGGGTCCAGGTGGACTTGGCAGGTGGCCACCAATATCCACCTGGATCAAGTGGCATAATGAAACTAATTATGGGGAGTGAAAGGAAAGGTACCCATTAATAGTATTTGAACATCCATGCTCCAACATTATAAAAAATATGAGGATAATCTCCTAAAAAATTAATTAACTAGCTATCATGAAAATGCAATTCAATCTTGGAATATGTTAGTTGGTCGATGGTGACAATCCTTCCTTGATGAGGGAGCATAAAGACCATGAGAGCTAATGAAATGATAATTGTCATGGCATAGGACCAACTTCACTCAAGCAATAGATTAGAGTCCAATTAGGTGTCAATGACTTTGACTTCGATTGATATTGTGTTACCCCCTAACTCAATAGGTAAAGAAGCAAGGGGCTACAAGGTGGGACCATTAAAGGATTTGGATGTAGATTCTAGTGACGAAAAAGCAGGTGATCCAAGAGATTTCCAACACTTCGACGGCATGATGCATGTAGATGCCCCTTCATAAAATATTTTTCATTGGATGTGTTTTGAAAACACATGTACCATTATCTAAAAGAAAATGTGGTTTGGAAGATGGGGTTTCCATGGTGTTGGGTTGAGAGTGATGATATTTTAGTTTATGGGATCTACCCCACCAATGGAGGTTAGAAATACTTTGTGTTACAAAGGGAAACTTTGAAAACCTTCAAGAGAAAACATGGCAGTGGGTGCTTGGGCCATATCCTCAACAATAAGATAATTGTGAGTATCCCTTGGATTAGGGTTATGTACTAGCTTTCAAAGTGCACCTTTGGGAGGATGTTGAACATCACCAAACAATGAAGTTTTCTATGTGAAGGGGGCCATCAGGGTGGGAATATATCATGGGTTGTTGCATGAAAGGACCACTCTTATTTTTTCTCATAATTATGTGTTGTTGTGGTCACATGGATCAGTTGATCGACAATGAAAAAAATCCTACATGGAGGATGAGGCATTGTGTGAATAATTTCCCCGACTTCCTCTTGTTGAAGAGGTGGATGGTTAGCAGCCATGTGTTGTTGTTGGGTCGAAAGGGGATCATCAAAAAATGAGTATGAGTAGTGTTCTATTGCGACAAATATCAAAGAATATCATCCATTTGGGAAATTGTGACTGAGATGATCTTCCCCACAAATATTACAATGAAACCTATTATTTTTCTTCTCCTCTTTAGTGCCACCCCTGGTGGTGTATTGGGTCTGAGTTGGCCCTTGTTCATTATTAAAAGGTTTATTTAGCTTGTTTTTCTTCCTCTTTCCTCCAAGTTTCTAAGGATTCCTTGAGGGTGTGGATTCTACTAAATTAATCTTGGAAGTTTGACTGGGAGCACTAGGATTTTGGGTGGTAGGAATAGAAATTCCAGAATTAGAAGCAATGTTAAATTGGCCCATTTGAGTGATTAACTAGCCTAAATTTCTTAAGGATATGGACTTCACCACACCATCAGCATGGGATCTTGGCTTGGGTTTAAAAGAATCATTTAGCGACTAAGGGGCATTAAGGATGATCTCATAGAGAGTTCCGACTTGATAATAGATCAAGTCAAGTTAATAAACATGCATAATCATCCATTTCCTTGTTCGAGCTCCTACTTTGGTTATGTCTTCAATGATTCTAGGAAATATAGATATGGTGAACCATTTGTGAACAAACACATCAAGAAACTTAGTTCTGAACAAGAATTGTCTTTATATCCATTCATGTATACGATCACAGATATGAGTGGAGGTGTCTTGATGAAATTTAGAAAGCATGTCCATTCCCATTACATACCTAGCAGGCAATTGATAATGATTTAAAAATTCTCTTGCTAAAGAAAATAACATATCATAAGTGGTGTTTTCAAGGTTGATGTACCATTTGGTGGCACTAAAAGTAAGAGTCATCTAGAAAATTTGTAGTGTTATAATATCATCCATGAATGAGTTGGAAGAACACCATAAATGATAAGTCATTATGTGAGTCGTGGGATCTTCACTAGGTTTTCCATCAAATTTGGGAATGTGAGTAGGAAACTTAGGTAGTACCATTGGCCATGCAAGGTTTTTCTTGATGGGATCATTCACTAACTTCATTATATAAGGTAATGCAAGTGTTTCCAAGAAACATGAGTTGAATGAATTATGATAAGGAGGGTGTGCCTCTTGTGTCTTAGATGGATGTTGTGATCCACCAATAGATACTTGGTTTTTTTACATGGAAGGTGTGCATGAATAAGTTGTGTTACGAGACGAGTTACTTCCAACATACATGGTGGTTTCATAAGGGTTATTTCCCCTAGGGGTGAACCCTTAGGGGAAAAGGCCTCCTGAAAGGTTGCTAACCTTTAGTACCAAAGGATGTGCCAAGAGAAAAACCTCTTGGACCAAAATTTTGACTAAAGAAGTTTATACCCCAAGGATAGAATTTGTGGCTAGGGATTTTGCAACTATCCCCTTGAACATTCCAAGGAAATGGAATATTCCCGTGACAAGTGACCCCCCAAAGGTCGATTTACCCATGGATTTTTGAACCCACCAAAAATGTGTGTACCATCGTGGACCTAGTGTTAGAATTCCAACCAAAAGGGAACTCAACATTAGGTGTGAATGAACTACAAACAGAGATACAAGGACCAAGGAATGGTTCCAATGACCTAGATGTAAATGTAGGGTTCAAACCTTGAATACTATACATGGGTATATTACTTGTAGTGGTAGCGGGACTAGAGTTTTTTTACAAATGTGAACAGAGGGACTATGGTTGATGATGCCAAGGAATCTATGCTATATTTACTAAATGGTGGAAAGAGTGATCTTTGATTAGTTTTTCAATGGAAAAAGATAGTTTGAGTAGGCATAGAGGAGATAGTATATATGGTAAAGGAAGAGGGTAAAGAAGTTTCCTTGGGGGAAAATCCAGTGACACTAGGTGTGAACACACTAGGTTCTACCATCTAATTTACATCATCTACAATAGAGTTTTGGTAAAGATCATTTGACTGAAAATATCAAGTTAAATCTACACTCGCACCTAGGAAAATGAGTGAAGGAATACAGGTCATGGGGGCATGAGAATGAGGTGGAATACTTTCATCAATGACTTCTTGAACTATGGGTTTGATGCCCTAATAACCAATTATAGTTCCCCCCAAGGTAGGTAAGTCTAAGTCAGTAGTGGTGTTAATCCTACATATACTAATGGGTATACATTCCTCATCAAGTGGAAGTACTCAAGACAACAAGAATGGCATGGACTAAACTTATCCATAGTGACAATAAAAAAATGTACACGATGAAATAAAGAAACACCTAATGTTAACTATACTCAACGAAACATCACTAACCTAGCAAATTTAAGAGATAAGTAAGAAAAATTAGTGTATCAAAGGGATCTTCCCTTGGTTGGATCTTGGTTGATTAGGTTCCAAGTAGACTGTGAAGATATGGATAAGATAGTTACTCTGACCTCCTATTTAATGGTTGAATTTTGAGTGCAATAACCACTAATTATGCATAGGTAACCTTCGATCTATTTGAGTGAATATTGACCAATGTATGTCCTAGGTGAAACAAGAATGACCCTCTTTCCGTCACTTATGTAAGGTTCCTACTATTATGTCCACTATGGTTACAACCTACAATTGGCTGACCTGGGGGAATAGTTGTGGGTTGGATACACACACAAATGCAAGGCATGGAGCTCACATCCTCCCAAAAGAGACCCCTATGTGTGTGTACACCACAATACCGATACCAAATGAAGTGTGACTATAAATCAATAGATACCAATGTGACCTAGTTCTTAACCCTTGTGTTAGAAGGGATTCATTGGTAACATCTAATTCCAAAAGGATTTTGCAATTGTTAAATCAACATTCTAGTGTTTTTTCTATGGCCCTAGAGAGTGTCCTCTTCAACCTATTCCAACATTCTAAAATCCTAAGATAATTTTGGACTTCTATTAGGAAAATAAAATACAAAATTGATAAGTTGTATTAACGTTTTTTTTAGTAGTTGTTATTAAGTCAAGGATTATGGTGTGAAACTTGGATGGTGTGATTGACTTGATTTCAAATAAATGTATGCAAGAGATGAAGACACAATTCATCACTTTTGATGAAAACTAACTGAAGTAAGGTGATACATTTCCAATGAAAAGATGAATGCAAATCCTTACCAAAATTCCCTTTATCACTCTGAACATGGACAAGAATATCTCATTTGAAACAAATAGGCAATCAAAGAAAATATAAAGTAAGCAACAAGAAAGTTGCACCCAAAACATAAGCCTTTCCTATGGGATAATGTGCATTAAAAACATGAATCTAATGGCTCAACAAACTGACTATAGCAAGTAGAAACATAAGGGTTGTAAGACAATGGTAGAAAAGTGGTGCTTAGCTCCAATGTATTTGCAGGGAATCAAACCCAAGATTAGATTGAAGGCCCTAGAAAAGGCTTCAAATCCAATTATTTTAAGTGAATATGGGGGTGATTTGTTCAGTATAAGCTTTGGTGGAAAAGGATCAACAATGACCTAAGCCTAAGGCTTAGGAGTTTGCAAGAAAGTTGAATTTTTTTTCAGGAAAATCCATAAAGACACATAGAGAGTTAAATGTTCTATGATGGCCTAGGAAGCACATTGAATAGGGATCCAATTCTATCTCAAGGCTAGGTAGGGTAGTTGTAATGGTTTAATATCCAAGTACTTAGTTTTTAGGCATAAATTTTTTAGACTCAGTCCTCCGATAATTCCTAACAAAGACTCAAAATAAAAATAAAAATGAAAGAAAGCAAAAAAAAAATGAGATACTAAACCAAAAGAAACCTACTAGGATTATCTCCAATATGGTCACCAATTCTATTTAGTTGGACTTTCCTCTATTTCCATAGTACTAGTTCCCACTGTCTTTCCCAAGACCTATGGCAGACAGTTCTTATGACCTATTTTATCTCTAAAGATGCATTCATAACAAATAATAAATAAATGAGAGAAGAGGTGGGAGACACACATGGAATTCGAAGGTATATGGATGATTTCTTTCAGTGGTTTGAGTCCTTGAGATCTAGCTCCTTCCTACTTACACATGTGGCATTTAAAATAGATAATTGAAAGAAACCAAACTATACTACTTGTAATAATGTTTTATTATTATGTCAAAGCACTTATAGAATTGTAGTTCCATGTGGTACTTTGTTCTTAGCTCCTCCTCTCACCAAATCTCACAATCAAGTTGTTGCTAGTTTATCTCAAGGTGGAAATGGGTTCTCAATTCAATAGCATATATCTATGTTCACTTCTTCTCAATTCACATTGTATTGTGTTTGCAACCATGCTCTATTAATTTGTACGAAGTATTCCTACCTTAGGGATGTATATCATATATATCTCACTATAACTTTTGTAGCTCATTGCATGTTCCACATCCTTAGCTCCCTCGTCTACCATGCTCACTATATATTGTAATGTATTTCAGCCCTCAATTTCTCTTTTTACCTCAAATAATAATGGCCATATATTATAGTTCAAAATGACACTCCCCTAAGTCTCCAATAGAAGAAACATAGGAAGAAGTTCGAGATGTCGAAAAAGATTCATGGAAACCATTAAAGTATAGTTTTTCCTATTCAACACCCCTTGAACATTGTAAAAAATTGTTTTGACACCGCAGATGACCTAGTAGGGATAGCTGAATGTTTTGATACCTCAAGCACAAAGAATTGAAGAAGTTAGGGCTTCTAGAGCAAATGGATAAGGGTTGATATGGTAAAAAATGATTAGAAACTCAAGATAAGGATGAAAGGGAAAAATAAAACTCAGTTAAAATATGTCTAGATTAATCTAATAACTTTTTAAACTCATCTAAAAAATCAAATATCTCCATGGAGTAAAAAAGGTGAAGCAGTGAACATAGGTACTTGTTGTCAAATTGAGACCCAGTTCCACCTTGAGATAAAATAAGGTTAGAAATGTGCCTAATTTTGATATTTGGTGAGAGGAGGAGTTGAGGACAAAGAGCCTCATGGAAATACACTTATGTAAGTTAATTTCCATAATAATAAAACACCATTCCACCCTCCCCACCCCTACTTATGTTTATTTCATGTGATTTTGAATATATGCATTTTTGTTATGATTGTGTTAACATTAATATTTATGCAATTAGTAGAGTTTAATATCTTTTCATTGTTTGTTTTGTAGGTCACATGTGCAAGGAGTAAGGAGATGGATCTCAAGGATTCCAACCATAAAGAGGAATCAACCATCTACCTTACAAGTCAAATTGTGTCTCGTACCTCTTCTCATATATATTTGAGCTTTGTTCTATATGCATGGCTATAGGGATAAAATAGGTCATAAGAACCATCTTTCATAGGTCTTTGGTAAACTTGTGGGAACTAGTAATCTAGAAATAGAGGACACTGGACACTTCAATTCTCTATGATATATGTATTATAGCATTGAAATCTCCCTTTAAGGTCATATGGAGCATTGAAATTCTATTTCCCATTGTTCAAGGAGCACTGGATATCTGGGGTCATGATATTAGCATTGGGTTATGCATTGATGATCCATTTTCCTTTATCTTATTCTAATTCAGAATCCAAGTTATATTTTTCCTCTTTTTCTTTAATCTTGGCCAACAATGATATTTTCAAGTAGCATTCATAAGTGTTGTGCTAGGGGATTTTGTGGAACTCACAACAATTTCCATTGTTCTTTTTCAAATTCCCATTACCATTTTTTTCATGTGACTTTGAATGGTTATCTTGAGGTTGGATCTCATTGCTTTGTCCCTTATTATAAAATTTAGGGCTTCCTTGATATTTTTTTGTGATGGTTTCATAGACCTGGACTCTCACTTATTCCTTTACTTCAACTTTTTCTCAATTTTGATAGCATATCGATAAGTACCTCCTAATGAGGATAAGTCTAGGAAATCCATGTCCATTTGTATTTACCTATGTATTCCATTACAATACTTAAAAAATTGGTGTTACTTAGAGTCTTTGATGCCCATCTTTGAGCACAAGGTATGGAAATTGTCGGTGTACTCTAGCACCATCTAGTCATTCTCATGTCACAGAGTCAGTCATCATAGTTCCATGAAGGATAGAATTACTCTTGATGGAATCAACAAAAGTGGCCCAAATGGATCCTACATTGAATATTGTATAATTTTCTTCACTTTATCTTTCCCAGTAACCTTCCTACCAATCTTTGACATGCGAATGGGATTTCAAGAGCATGAAGGTGATCTCCTTATTGTTAGAAAAAAATTGGTTAAAGTAATAGCCCTCTAACAAATCTAACCATTTCTCCAAAACATCTACAAATATTTTGCCTTTGAATAAGGGGATATCAAGGTTGAAGTTTTCCTTGAAGGGTGCTACGCTTCCAAAATTGTTGCTTCTTGAAGGTGCCTTAGCCTTTGTTGGCAATAATAAAAGCATCTAGGTTTGTCCAACATCTCATTCCTCTATCATATGAGTGTTTCCTTAAGAAATAACTTGATAATATATCCTTATCTATCATATCTCTTTTATTCCACCAGGTGAGGCCACTTGGGTTGGAGAGAGCGATCATTCCAAAGTGAAACTAGCTCAAGATCCAATTCTTTGTACCTTTACCTTGTCAAGGACATGCATTGAGAAAATACGAGTAGATTGATTTGACACCTCTAATCTGGATTGTATAACGAATGAAATGAAATGTAGGAAAGGAAATGGAATAAACACAAATAAATATCACTAAGAGCACAATAATATATTTAAAACCTAACTTATATTCATAAATAAAATAACATAATATTGTAGAACAAGAATTGGCTAGAATGGTGGTAGTTATCATTGAAGGGAGAGAGATGGTAGCTACATGCATTCACATAACACTATTACGAGGCTAAATGAATTTCATTTTAACATAGAGGAATAAACCTATAGGTCCAAAACCCTAATTGTATAAGGTGTAGCACCAAAATATTTTTAGGCCCTAAGGTGGTTATTTGGTACATCAACTTCCCGAGTGTGCAACTTTTGCATACAATGTTCATTTGGAGCACACAATAGCTCGTTGTAAAGAACTATATGAGGATTAAAAAATTTGGTGGGGTCTAGGGTTTTTCATGGAAATAGATATCCCCCCACATGGCAACAAAGCATCGTTTAGGGCCTCAAAATGGCCCAAGAAGTTTGGGACCCAAAAGTCATTAAAAAAATCCCAATAATATAAGGAATAATTGAGTTAGTGGAAGATGTGGGTGGGAACCAGTATCCACATTAATTATTAATCCCCCCTTAAGAAGCAATGGTCTCCATTGAGTCAATTTACCTCATCATATGAAGAAAATTTTGCTAATTTTTTCTCTTAGTGGGCAACGTGCCTTGGTGAAGAAGACACCCTGGTTTGAAAATTCAATAGAGTTGTTTGTTTTGTTGGTAGGTATCCTTTGTCTTGGTTTCCACGTTATGATCTAGTATATCCTAATAAAGGTAGTTGGGATTGACTTATGTGGGGGACAATTTCTAAATTATCTCCAAGGTGTCCAACAGACGTGGAAAATATGGCCAAAGTAGCTCCACATTAAATATTTGGTCCAGGCCAGGGAAAGGGGGGATATTCAATTCAAAATTGTTTTCACCCATATCCTTTTTTATTGCGTAAGGGATATATTGGAGCAGCATAAAATTCCCATGGGGGCTTGTGAGATGCTCTTTTTGTAAATGAAAACCAACCTTATCTCTAACTTGAAACTTGTGTGGAACTTGACATTGGCCATCTCGCTACTTGTACTTGGCACTAGCTTCATGTAGGATATCATGAACTTATTGGAGGTGTTTGATCCATTATACAAATATGGCTACTCTATATGTTTTATCTTGAACATTGGAGGACTCTACTAGTGAATATGTAAGGGGAAGAACTACATCAATCTAATCCAATGGTTGGAACCCAAACACACCTGAAAAGGACTATGGCCAATAGAGTTGTGGAGGGATATATTATAGATATGATGAACATATGGAAGGATTTAATCCCATGTACATTTATTCTTGGAGTTGTACATGTTCAAGGTATGAGCAATCATCTTGTTGGCCACTTCTATGTGTCCATCTTTTTGGGGATGAAAGGAAGTCAATCTGATAAGATTGGTATCCATTAGAGACCATAGGATTGACCAAAAACTACTGATGAACATGTTAGCCCTATTTGAAATAATTGTCTGAGGTAGCCTAAAATGAACCTAAACATGCTCAAAGAAGAGTTTAGTAGTGTATTCAATTGTGATACTCTTCTTGCATGGTGTCAAAATGACCATCTTAGAGAACTAATCAACAACCACAAACACACAATAATTACCATGCCTAATGGATGGTAAACATGACATGTAACCATGGACATTGACTCCTAAGGATTTTATAGGGTAGGTATAGGAGTGTACGACCCATACTTCTTGATGGTTGATTTAGCAATGGCAAAATTAGTGCATAATTTTATATATTGGTACCTCTTTCTCTTATATTTTTATTTTATGATCCTCTCCCTCGGTGAGATTTCTCATGTCCTTGAGTTGGTAAGGAGAATATATTCCCCTAAGTTATCATTTCTACCAACTACCTTATCATGTTGGGAAAACAATTTACTAAGGGAATTAAAAGCTTGATTTTCCAATTTATCAACACTTTGTAATATTTTTAGAAAAAAATTAGAGGATGGAAAACCTTTCATCATGATGTTGGTCATTAAACTTTATGCCATGCATTTAAAACCAAATTTAAAGAGTCCTTGCTGAATATATTTTCAACAAGAGGTACTCTAAAACATCTCCCCCTTCAACCATTTTTTTATTAAGCAATTTAGCATGAAGATCAACCCTTTTCACTTTAGAGTGAGTATCAAACATACTTTTAAAATTTTCCATGCAATCCTATCAAATACATTTTCAATATGAATATGCAACCCATCAGTTATTGAAGATCTCAACAGTTCAAGTTCCTTTTCATCTCGTGCCTCCCATTTTTCTAGTTCTCTAGCATTAGCAAGCTTAATTGGAGTTTTGTCTCCATTATACATATCTTTCCATAAATAATTAAAGACTAATATATTTTTCATATGACGATTCCAAGTCATGTAGTTCTTGGTTCCTTCATATTTTTTTTATTCTTCAAATAGATTGACTATTTTTGACATGGTAAATCATTTATTTAATTCCCATGATCGAGAAATTGAAGACTATAATGCACAAGAGACACTACACAAACTGCAAATGAGTTTTATAGGGGTTTGTCCTTGAGCCTCTTATATCCTCATGAAAAATACATTGATAGATTATTTCATTGACTCTTATCAATGCTTGAATTGATATTACAATGCTTCAATATGAACCAATATTTCAAAATTTGACAAAATAACAACCTTTAAAACAACATCATACCCCATTTAGAAGTGAATAATTTGTTTAAATCTTTGATTACAATATAAAAATGAAAATTTCAATTCACAGTAGGTGCCCCCTCGCCTCCCTGCACTTAAGCTATGAAAACCTTTATAATACATAAAACATATTAAATCACTCCACTTCACCTCTTTTTATGCATGTTGATAGGATTTGTCCGACAAAATAATTATTATGGCTTAATCCAATGTAGCAAATAGCACTAGACCTCATTTACAACTGAAATTGTTGATTACTAAGAAAACATGTGATATCTGCAATTACCTTGCCTAGAGGTAGAAGATGCACATTTTTTATACTAAAGTATATCTACTCCTCTACGATAAGGTAGCAACAATTATGTGATAGTTTTACCAACAATAGTTACCAAACAAAAACATTCTCAAGATATCAAATCTATAATATTGTTACATTGTCAAATAATATATCAAAAGAAATAGCATCACAAAAATGTGATCAATGTAATCATTTTTCAACTTGACTTTGTTTTATAAACTCTTCTTAAATTGATCAGTGGTTCAATATAGTATCCCTCTTGATGCATCCATAGCATTTCCTATATGATCCAATGACTGGTTTTGACTATCAACTTCTTCGTGAATGTTAGTTGTCAACCACTTCAGTATCCTAACTCGATTTACAAGGATTAAGGTGGCTTCTATTCTTGTCATTACAAGTTGAAATCCACCCTCATAAAACATTTTCATGCAAGGAACAATCAACTAGCCTTTGAATGTTTTCCAAGCTTCTATGTAATATTTTATTTCCAAGGCAATAGTTTCCACTAAAACACCTAGTAATCCCTACAAGAGTATACTGCATTAGGCAAGCACTACAGAAAAAATAAAATGGGTCTTCCTAGGATGATAATGTGGTGGTACCTAGTTCAACTTAGAGCTAGAATGGGATTACTATATTGGAAAAAAAAGCTTTTTACAAAGGAGAGGGTACACATGCCTCCCAAGAAGATAAAAACACATGTATATGGCCAAGCTATGGTGACATCGTCGTAGGGGCATGTCACTAGTTTGGAGGCTAAGGGTGGTGCCTAGCCTAAGGCTCGGATTTATTCAATTGGATGCAAAATGATAGACGGAAATAATTACAAACAATTATGTGCATATGATCATTGGTCTACATTGATCCTTAACCAATCAACCTCCAAGAAAGAAGGTTGTCCAAGAGTTCAACACAAAAGTGGTTGTTGTGAAATGGTCAAAAGTCTCTTGGCTAAAAATTTGAAGGGTCTTCTAAACTTTGGCCAATCTCGATCTTGATATATTCCTTAAGAAATGTATGTGAGTTAAGAGGAATGGGAATGTTAAGAATAGGTCTTTTGAAGTAAAGCATTGATGGTGGCACACAAAGAACTTTCCATGCCAAGATCAAATTTATCTTACTCATAATGAGATGATATTCAAGGTCAAGAATCAAAATTCAAATCTCTTGGATCAGTGATTAGATCATAAGAATGAGAGGGAGATAAAACACATTGATGCCAACTTGAACTAGATCTTTCATGCATCATAGCTTCTTATTTTGATTGAAAATTATTTTTATTTGGATAAACAATGGATGGATAAAAAATGGTTGGAAATCGCTATTGAATATGCATCTACCCAGGGAAATTGCTTGGAGGAATCCATAGATCAAATATTGTGTAGGTCAAAGAATTTACATGTCACAAAATAAAATGGATTTATACATATTCTCTTAAAAACAATTCAATTTGAAACTAATTGACATAGGAAAAAAGGGTGTGATCTAATGCACTAAGAACATAGCTCTCTCTTTATTTCTTCTTTTCTTCTTTGTATTTTTTCAAGTAATCAAACCAACGACATTAAAAATATCTATTTTTACATAGATTTTAGTAATATTTCCTTCCAACCTCTCTTTCACAATGAGATTTAATATGAAATATTTTCCAAAATACATTAAAAAATGGTCAAATAACTTAGTAGGAATTAAATATAAGAATGACTTTATTCGTAGAGTGGCTTCTTCATGCATATATTGGCACCATCACTTAACATTCAATAATATCCCATGGAAATTCACCATAGAGTTACCAGGCCCCTTAGGACTAAAAAAGGCTCTTATACCATGAAAAATTTAGCAAAAGATTCCTCCAACATGTAATTTTATTAATCAGAGAAAAAACATTACATAAGGGGTGAGACGGATAGCATATAGATAACCTCTTTAGCCTCATCACAACATGATATGTGTCTTTGATAAACAACTCGAGGATAATCACTATGAAAAGGCTATGACAAGGTCTATCTATCTTCTAGGGAATAAAAAAACACTTCTACAAATAACTATATTGCTCTAGAAATAATGCATTCTAGAATAACTTTATTAATATTGGAAAATTATATAACAAAATAAATAAATAAACTTTAAGATTATGAGGTTCAAAAAAGGGACACCTTTGTGGCTAAGGTTTTGAGCTTGGGCCTGTGGAAATGCTTGTTACAATGGGATATCTTATCAATTCTTGTGATGAATAAAAATGGAAAGAAATTCAAAGATAGGGATAGAGAAATCCATTGGACAAAATTTTGAGTTGTGGAAGTTCAAAGAAATATATTTGGTGAACAAAAACCAGTGGATGGTTTTGGATCTGGGTAATGCACCAGCAGAGATATCAACAAAAATACTAGACCAAGTTGGATCAAAAGGAAAAAATAACAATACAGTTGTGTCTCTTAAATTCATTACTATTGAATGTTTCAAGAGAAGTTACAGTGAAGGCATTGTGGAACAAGTTATGAGCTTTGCATTAGTCTAAGTCCATGGTGAACAGATTGTCCTTGTAGAAGAATTTGTCTAACCTAAGCATGAAGGATGGAGACCCAGTGACAAAGAATTTGAATGCCTTCAATATTATGGTAAGATAGTTATTATATATTGATATTAACATTTCATATCAAATTAAGTGTATAAATTTGGTGTGTTCTCTACCAAACTTGTGAGATAATTTGGTTTTTGTCATATGTAGTAATTCAACTAATTTAAGTTTTGATGAAATAGTCTCATCCTTGTTACCAAAGGAGATGAAAAAAAAATGGAAAGTCACCAACCTAGATCCATCTTAACACCGAATCTATCAAGCGCCGAGAGGGATCAAATCTCTCGAGGTGAAAGACTATTTTTTTAGTGAAAAACTTGAGGAAAGGTTTGTGGCTCGAGAGATTTGATCCCTCTAGATGCTTGATAGATCTGATGTTAAGATGGATCTAGGTTGGTTTCAGTCATGTGCGGTCATACGAAATTTGTTTAACATCTAATTATTTTGATCATTTTAAATATGCTAAATATGTCTAAGATTAATTTTGTCAATTTAATTTAAAATTTTCTTAGTTACCTTAGTTTTTTGAGATGAGAGAGACTGTTAGTACCTTGAATGATGAAAAATAATGAAATACAAATTTTGAGTGCAAAGTGTCAATGTAACAATTTTGATAGATAGAAAATGTGAATACTAAGAATATAGTCAATTACAAACAACCTTCATTGCAATCAATCTGAAACTATATTATTCTATTGTTCCTATTGCCACACCTATTTGTTTTTCCAATTTCTCATATCGATCATATGAAAAGAGTATTTGGAATCATAGACCATTCAAATATTTAACTCAAGCTATTGTAGTAACAACATACCCTGTCTTTGTTTCTCTCCAATAATAATAGTAGTTTTCTCGAAATTCAATCATTGTGACTTATGGAGTGTTAAACCCCAAATAATTTTCAATGGTAGTTATTTTCTATTACCGCGTTTGAATGCAAAGTAATTAACAATGTTGAATGATGGAAAATGGGAATAATAAGAATGTACCCAATTATAAATAGTTTATAGTTTCAAGAAGCAAGCATTTGGGGTAAGCAAACATTTTATTTAGGATGAAAATTCAAGTATTTTATTTACAGTTGAATAATTTTTATGTGCTTACACTAAGAGAGAGAGTGTACGTTTTGTGGGTGAGAAGGAGAGACAAGAGGAGATAGAGATATAGATGAGAGGGGAGGGAGTAAGAGAGAGGCAAAGACAGGGAGGGAGGAAGAGATATCGATATGGAGAGAGAAATGTTAGAGAGAGAGAGAAGGGGAAGAGAGAGAGAGAGAGGGAGGGAAGGAGAGAGATATAGATAGATATGGAGAGAGAGAGTGTATGTTTAGGGGCTAAGATAGAGAGATAAAGAAGGAGAAACAATGGGATATAGAGATATAGATGGAGGAGGTAGAGATGTGCTTACACTAAAATCAATGCACACTATTAATGTAATTACTTTGAAATTAATGTACATCATGCATCTTGTTGCATCAAATTAGAAATCAACATCTACACTAAAACCAATGCATCTAGTGCAAACAATCAAATAGGTAGAAATAAAAATCTATACTGAAATCAATGCATCTAGTGCAAGCAATCAAATAGGATTAGAAATCAATATCTACACTGAAACTAATACATCTAATGCAAGCAATCAAATATGAGTAGAAATCAACATCTACGTTGAAATCAATGGATCTAGTGTAAGGTATTAAATACGATTAGAAATCAACATCTAAACTGAAATCAATGCATCTAGTGCAAGCAATCAAATAGGATTAGAAATCAATATCTACACTGAAACTAATACATCTAATGCAAGCAATCAAATATGAGTAGAAATCAACATCTACGTTGAAATCAATGGATCTAGTGTAAGGTATTAAATATGATTAGAAATCGACATCTAAACTGAAATCAATGCATCTAGTGCAAGTGATCAAATAGGATTAGAAATCAATATCTACACTAAAACCAATGCATCCTATGCAAGAAATAAAATAGCAGTAGAAATCAACATCGACACTAAAATCAATGCATCTAGTGTAAGGTATTAAATAGAATTATAAATCAACATCTACATTGAAATCAATGCATATAGTGCATGTGATCAAACAGGACTAGAAATCAACAACCACATCGAAAATCTAAAATATTCATGACTTTATAGATCTAACTTCTATGTATGTATTTGTCTTAGTGATACTCTTTCTTCTTCCCTCTCTCTCCATCTTCCATTCTGTGTTTATCTCCCTCCCCCTCTCCTTCTCTCTCTTCCCTTTCCTCTCTCCCCCATCTCACTCTATCTTAACTTCCTCTATATTTCTCTTCTTTCCTCTCTCCCCCTGCTATCTATATTTATACGTCCTTCCATCTCTCCTTATTTGTCTCTCTATCTCAACCCCCTAAACATATGTTATGCTCTCTCTCTCTCTCTCTCTTTCCCCATATCTATCTATCTATATATCTATCTCTCCATCTTCCTTTCCCTCTCTATCTCTTCCCTTCTCTCTCTCTCTCTTCTTCTCTCTCTTCTCTCTCTCTCTCTCTCTATATATATATATATATATATATAATTATATAATATATATATATATATATACTCCCTATCCCTTTCCTCCCTCCTCTCTCTTATACCCCCTCCCCCACCCCATCTATATCTCTATCTCCCCTGGTCTCTCCTTCTCACCCCAAAAATTTACACACTCTCTCTACATATCTATCTATCTCTCCCTCCCTCCCTCTTCCTCTCTCTCCCTCCCTCTTCCTCTCTCTCTCTCTCCCCCTTACTGACTCTCCATCTCTCCCTTGTCACTCGCTCTCCACCTTTCTCTCTCTATGTATTTCTTCCCCTTCCAACTCCATCTCTATCTCCCCCTATCTCTCTCCTCTCTCTCAAGTCCTCTCTCTTTTTCCTTCCTCTCTCTCCCATTCTCTCCGACCTCCCTCCATCTCTCCCCCCATCATACACACACTCTCTCTCCGCCCTCCAACTCTGTCACTATCTCCCTCCCTCTCTCCTTCTCTTTCCTCCTCTCTCCCCCCTCCATATCTATGTCTCCCTTGTCTCTCTCTTCCCCTACTTTTCCTATCTTTATCCTCTCCTTTTCTCTCTCTTCCCTCATCTCCTCTCTCCCTCATTCCATCTTCATCTCTTCCTTGTCACTCCCTCTCTTTCCCCCTCCAAATACATCTCTCTCCCTCCCTCTCTCCCCCTCCTTTCTCTCTTCCTTTCTCTCTCTCATTGTGTCTCTCTCCCACACTCTATTACCCCTTCCATTTCACTCTCTTTCTTAAATATGATCACATTGCATTGTATTTAAGAAAGTATCTAAATTAATAAAAAACATAATTGGTTGTAAAATATTAAACCTATATTTTGGACCAATCATGTAAAATATTTACTTTTCTTTCTCATCACTTGGATCCTTAGTTAAGATGCATTTATCCTAGTTATTGCTAATATTATTTATATTATATAAATTTCACATACGTATATATAAAAGTATTCTCATTTTTTAATTTATTAAAACCTCCATTTAATCTCTATGAAAACATTGTTAGTAGTTGTGAGGATGGAGGGTTTAGATATACCTCAAAAGTAATTATAACCTTTTTGCTCTTAGATTTAATTTAAAAATGTTATAAAATTAAATTAAAATAAAATATTTGTAAAATATTTGTATTTTGAAATAGGCTATTGTTTTTGGGAATGTGGTATTGATAGGCCATGGTATTGTAGCAATTAAAAGCCTAGATACATAACATAATAATCCAAAGTCTAGATGGCCCATGGTATTGATAAACCATGGTAGTAGCCCATGGTATTATAACTTTCTTCTCTCCTCTCCCTCTCTATCTTTCTCTTGTGGGTATTGGCCCATGGTATTGTAAAAAACTAATTAGAAGTTAATAATATCCATGGTAAATATTCATGATTAAAAATCTTGTCATATTGTAAATATTAAGTCTTTATCTGCTTAGTAATTAAATTTATAGATGGAACACACATCTATATTAATTGTTACAAATATATTGATTACATAAAATATAATATTACAATATTATATGTTCCCCGATATTTATAATCACCCCCACCTAATAAATAGTGGCCAAGGGTGGGGAGAAATACTAATTAAAATGTACTATTATTAAATTTTACCTAATATTTTATGTCACAACCCACCCTAAATATTACATTCTACTCAATATTTCCCCTCACTCTTACTAATTTTATTGAGCACCTTCCATTATATTGGGTTTACCTTCTTACAATTGAAAACTAGAACTCAACCTGAAATTTATGTGTTATTATTACAAGATATGCCCAATTGAATCATGTGCTTCCTTCACCTAATTTTCTTTGTTATTCAATGAATAAGTTGATCGATCTCTTTTTAAATTGTATATATATAATTTTCGAGTTGGTTAATATTACCCGACACATGTTTTTATTTAATTTTTTTTTAAGTTTGAAAGTATAATTTTAGGGTATGTGTCAAACCCTAACAATGGTTGGACTAAGAAGGCTTGAAGTCAAAAACCCTAGATTGACAAGATTGATATTATGTTTTTGTCTTTGTATATTTTGTGGTGAGAATTGCAGGCATAAATGAAGATTGTCAAGATAGTAGGACAAGAAGGATAGATGAACAAGAGAATAGTTAGACTCATGTTCCTTGATGATAAGGATGATAGAAAAGAATATCATATCAAAGGAAGGAATCTGAAACATGAAGAGGCTTATTAAATGACAATATGAGGAAGAGGTATGAATATCCTTAAGAGCTCTTTCATTTGAAAAGATGAAGTCATGTTTTCAAATATTGTGGGAAAAGCTATACTTAGTAGCATGAGCTTGGTGAGTCTTGAATAAATATTGGGTAAAGAACCCTTCAAGGTACTTACTTGATACACAGGGACATGATTAATGAGCATAATGACATTGGTCAATGTCTTATGTAATCCCTTGAAGTACAAAAGACTAATAACTTCGGAGGTAGTTATTGAAGATTGTTTGGTTCATCACATGAATACGTTTACTAATGATTGAAAAGCTAGAAAAAATATTCTAGCATGTAGATAGATTATGCAAAGAGATGATGACATCAGAAAGAGAAAGTTGCAAAAATATGTTGAGAATGGTATCATTGTCTTGATTGAAGAAATATCTTCCACATGATGGCTTGACATGTGAATAAATAAACATGATAATTCTAATCAACATTCAATATAGTCTCTTGAAGAAGCATGGAGAAGAATTATGGTACAATATGAAGAAAGACCGAGAAAAGGAATGTTGATCTTGAAGGAAATAAGTTACAAGAGGGTCGTCATAATATTTATGACTTGACATTGATATATGGTTAGGATATGACTTTGCTACCTGGAAGGACATGTTGAATGAAAATGGAAACCTTGGGTATCCTTATAACATTGAATGAATGACCTTGGGTATCTTTATAATTGAATGAATGACCTTGGGTATCCTTATAGCATTGAATGGATAAGAATTCTACGCTATCTTGGCAAGAAAAGGTAGCAATATAAAAGGATAACCCGATGATCATGTTTCGATGACAATGGAAGATCACTTTCCTGATGGTTAAAAGAAGCTAGGGCTAGCTCTACATTGATTGGTTCATATAATGTCTTTGATGATAATAATGATTAAAGGAAATTGACATGAAAGGTTGATGACCTCCCTGTCATAGATTGAAGAAACAGTTTGGCTCCATAACATCCAGGAAGGTCAAAGCTCAAGTATGATATGATGTGATGCAGGAGATCATGCAGCTACCACCTAGGATTTCCATGGAAGAACTAGTAGTTGATGTCATGATACAATTTGAGACAAGCTAAGAACTTGTGATTTTGTCTTCCTAGTTGAAAGGAAGTAAGAAATCTCCTTCATGTTTGAGAAGGAGTAAGAATATATTCCCTGATCCAAATGGAATTAGCATCTCCTCTCTAGTTGAGAGGGAGTGATGATGGATATTGCACTCTCTTCTCCATGCGTCATGCAGTAAGTCAGAACTAATAGTCATACGTTTAGTGAATACCATGGAGGGAGAATGGAGAATGGAGGATTGGGTAAGAATTTGGTATTAGTACTCCTTGAGAATCCAAGATAGGAAGTAGTCCCGTGGACCGACACTTTTTGAGGATCTGACAAGGTATCCAAGATAAGAGTGGTCGAAGAGGACTGATATTCTTTGAGGATTTGGAATCCAAGACAAGAATATTCCTAGATAAACATACCTGGTGAATATCTAGATGGGCTGTGTGCCTTGAGAGGTATTTTAGTGTCTCATGTAAATCCTCCCAACATTGTGCTCTAATCTAGTAGAGAGATAGAGAATTTTGTCAAGATCTTGTTATGTTTGACAATGTTGGTTATGATCTTGATGCTTAAATATGGCTTATCAATCCGACTCTTCTTATGAGAATGCTTCAATTTGAGAATCCTTGTACCTCATGATGGGATTATTAATACCTCTCTAGTTAATAGGGAGTGGTGGAATGTAACTAGATTCAATCTCCATAATGACATGTAATCATGACTTGTATAAAGAAAAATATTTTTTTTATTTGTTGTAGCATGGGTTCCACGCTAAATTCTAGGTCAAGGCATGTTCTTTATGCACCTAGGTTTTGTTAAGTCAAATAAGAACATTTTTCATGTAGTATAGTCCCATATGGACTCTTTGTAACAAAAGATAATTTGATTTTGTTAATTCTAGAAGAGCCATTTCGTCCTCCAAGACCAAGTTGGACCTTCCATGACAAGTCATCCCTATTGGGCACCTTTTCTCTCTCTTGGGTGACTATATATAGAGGATACCTTTCCCTCATTTGAAACACAATCAAGTTCAATCTTTGCAATTGAAAAGAAGAAAGGAAGAGTGAAGGATAAGAAGAAGGAGAAACCTAATGAAAAAATAAATAGAAGATATGACTTCTTGGACTATTTTTCCCACACATTTGAAGGGATATAGTATTTATGTGCAAGTTGCAGGGCTGGAGGTTACAGGACGAATTGCAGACCTGAGGATGAAGGACAAGGTTCTGACTTGGAACAAAATTTGTGGAGGTTTACCATATTCTACTTGGTGAAATTTGACTTGATTGAGAAATACTTTTGGAGGGTTGACTTGGTGCTTGGAGGAGGTTTGGTCTTTGGGTCTTGGAGGTCTTGGAGGTCTCATTTTGATATGATTCTATAAGAAGAGAAGAATTATTGTTGGGTTTTTCCCTTTAGAGGGGTTTTTCCGTGTCTTGGAGCCTATATTTTGTGTGCTTTTTGTTCTTGTGATCTTCATGTATTTTATGTTTGATAATTCCTTGATGAAGAAAAATTAATAAAGTAATAAAAGCCCAACTAATATCACAACTAATTATCAAGTTAGGAGAATCAACATTAATCTGCAAATACATTGATTCTCCAATACTAAGGACAATCTCCATAGCACCAAGATGTCCAAGGGACAGAGTGTGACTTCTTACCTTACTAGCTCACACAGGTGCGAGATGAGATGGCAGTAATAGGGGAGACAACACATGATTTTGAACTAGTGTGTATAGCCTTGAATGGATTTAGAAAGTAGTGGGATGTATTTGTCAAATGCATCATGGGATGAGAGCATATTCCCACTTGGAAAAGGCTATGGGATGATTTCCTACAATAATATATCTTAGAAGAATCTCAACATGCAAACCAAAATAAAAAGGGTGAGGAGGAAGAGAACCTAGCTCTAGCATATAAGAGCTAGGGAAAGTCCAAGAAAGGATCCATTGAAGGAGTTACCTCGAAGGGAAATAAAAAGAATTTCAATGTTATCAAATTGAAACATTTTTCTTCCCACCAACTAGAGCATTTTCCAGCCATTGACCTAACAAGAAGAAGGGAAAACAAAGAAGCAAGTCACTATTACAGCTAAGATGGAAAAGTTTGTAACCATATTTGAGGATGGGTTCTCACTCATCGCATGTCTCTCTAGTCCAATGGCCACCAATGTGTGGTGCGTTGCCAGTGATGCTTCATGTCACATGACTGGAGTGTGAGACTACTTTACTAGTTTGAAAGAGCATATTTTGGACTTCCACATTGAACTTAGTGACAACGCCAAGTATAGGCTAGAAGCCAGTGGAACTATTAAGCTTTAGAGGGAGTTTGAGAAAACACTACTAGTGAAGGATGTTTTGTACATTCTAGGCTTGACAAAGAATCTGGTTTTTGTTTATCCTTGGAGGACAAGGGTTATGTGGTGATTTTCCAAGATGGAAAGTTTTATATTTGTCTCAAGAGTTCCATCTTTAGCACAACAAATGTGCTTGTAGTGAGAAGGAACAAGTTGTATAGATTTCAGTTCAAGCTAGCTAAAGTATTAGTGAGCAACGACAACAGTCGTGACTTGGGGGAGTTGTGGCATAGGAGGCTGGCATACCTTCACCATGTAGCACTCAAATTGCTCAGGGAGGCCCTAACCAAGCTTCTTAATTTCACTATAGACTAGCATGACATGTGCAAGTGGTGTGCCATGCATAAGTACACCAAGATAGTGTTTCCTAGTAGTGAAAACAAGTCCAACGGCGTCTTGGACTTGATCCATTCAAATGCATACGGACCCATGTCAACCATGTCTATTGGAAGGTACAACTACTATGTGACCTTCATAGATGACCATTCCAGGAAAAGTTGGACCTATTTTGTGAAGACCAAGGACAAGGTCTTAGGTCGTGTTTACATGTTGGACCCACCAACATGTCAAGGGGATCTCCCCAGTGAAAACTCCCAATTAGACCTTGGACTGTTTGGTGTAGGAGTCCCATTAGTGGGTTTTATGGTAATGCCTTGACCACGATTTCACACAGAGGCAAGTAAGATAACTCTATAAATAGAAAAGGTGTGACCATTGCAGTGAGTCAAGGAAGGTGCATGAGAGGTTCTAACACATGTGGGTTGAGATGAGTGTGCCCCTTAGCAACCTGTAACAGTACTTAGCTGGGAATGTAACACACGAGCAAAGATACATCACAAGATGGAAAGAAAGTCAGTTGGCAATCCAAAGTGATGGTTAAACCAACAGCACATCTACATCAAGATTCATATAATTGCATGCAAAACAGTTCATACACAACTACATAAGTTAAACAACATACATTGCTACAGCAACTAGAATAGTCCAACTACAATAACAACATATGCATGAAAACATGCTAGCTCTTATTATATAAAGAAGTGTAAGTTCCAATCATACAATTCATCCATGTAAACCTGCTAGCCCCAACAATGGAACGTTACAACCACATCCACCTGCTCCTCCAAAGAGATGTACTAGCTCCGTGCAGTGGAGAAGCCAAGGCGAGTTACAATACTCTCCAAGCTCTCTCCAAGATAGTCTTATTGGACACTTGACTGACCAAAATCCCTTACAATGAGTTATGAGGGACCATTTATAGAAAAGGGTGGGATGACCCTTGACATTCACCTTTGTAACCATTCAACTAACCTCATGACTCTTCACCTACTTTATGACTATTACATCCAACTATTGACACTTGACTTACACTTAACATGACTTAACATTACAATGCGCATTTTCCCATGTGAGACAAAATGGCTTGAGCAAGACATCATTGACACTTGGTCCGTTGTAATGAGACCAACTCTTTGGCATGCTTATGATGGTGAAGATGGTGAGTTGATGCCAAGCTTGGTCGTCCGTGATGGTGTGCATGCACCTCATGGTGACATCTTGCTGAAGTGAACTCTTGCCTCCATTGCAACCGGTGCATTGGTTCATCTCCTTCATCCAACTCGTCTGCTAACATGCGCATGGTCTTCTTGGGTGCAGCTAAACTGGCAACACACTGATGCATAGTGTCCGTGTTGATCTTCAAGTGTGTGTTGGTGGTCATGTGCATCAACTTGCCGAAGTACTTGTTCAACTCTAGTTGGACTTGATTCTTGTCTTCATTTTGGTGAGTGTGATGAATGGGTTGGATTGCATGTGTGTGCATAATGACATGCACGATATTGAATCCCTTGTATGCAATCAACAAATCTTCTCACCATGTCTGCTCCATGCCAGCCGCTGGTATGGATCTTTAACTTGTACGGCCACAATTTCATCCGTGAGTGCATGTTGTCCTGACTATTGTTCCTGTTCCTGTTGCAACTCATTCGTCTATTTGTGCAGCTTCATGTTCTTCCTTGAGTTGTTGTTGTTATCTTCATGCAATATTCATGTCACATCATCACCTCATAGCCTGAGTCTCCAAAGTTTCTTTCATCATTAGTGGATCTGCTTGAGCTTGCAACTTTGTTTTGCCTCTGTGTTGTCAACAACCTTCCTCTTGCATTCGCTACATTCGTTGTGTTTGTTGCATTTGTTGATTTTGTTGTATTCACTACATTCGTTGCATTTGTTGCATTTGTTTCATTCATTGTGTTTGATATGTTTCCTTCAATTGTTCATGATGCTTCTCGTTGTGATATCTTGATGTTCTTGTATACGAACAACTTGATATCTTCGTGAGTTGGCAAGCTCATAGGCATTTGATTGATGGCATCTCCGGGTGTTCTCTAAACGGTGTCTTCGACTCCGCCCTCTTGGAAACCATTATACCTGCACTGTTGAGAGGCATATGAACACATGCAATACCTAGAGACATGGAAACATTGATGGCAAGCAATCTGTCAATCGAAAACCAAAATGAACTTGAGAACTGACTTGCAACATACTTGTGTTACTGATCATGAAGGTTGCGCAATTTTGGCCACGAGGTCGGGAGATTGACTACCAAGACTGCACAAGGCACAATCTGGGTTGTTGACTGACTGACTGCTGGAACTGCATAGTGAGCAGTCCAGTTTGGCTACTGACTGTTGGAATTGCGCAATGCGCAATCTCAACTGGCAATGGTTGTAGGCTTAGTGACTTCATTGTGCAATTTTCTTGGCCAATAGTCACTATCCCTTAGGATTGCGCAAATCAAGCCTGGGGAATAGTTGTTGGGCAGAAATGCGCATTTCTAGAGAGGAAGGTAGAGCCTTCGCTCTCGGGATTGCGCAATGTTGTCTAGTGAGGCAGATTTTGGGCCAAGGTTGGCCAAACTCGCTAATGGGAAATTGAACGCGAATGTGAATGCAAATGCATGGTGATACTGAGTGTAAGCATAATTGAATGATCATGCATGTAAACGGTGAATGATAGATTCAGAAAATGGAACAACATGCATGTGGGTGAGGCAAGTCACTGAATCGGTGATCGTTTGTGAAAAATAGTTTCATGTATGTGATAGCAGTGAGATAGCAACGAAAACTAAAACAGTGATAGGAAAAGATAATATACAAGTAAATGATAAAAAGCATTCAAAAAAAACAAGCAAACAATACTCATACAAGCGAAACAAAAAAAGTGACAGAAATGCAACACAAATCATGGAAAGTGGGCTTATCCCAAAACAGTTGAGCTGAATGTGCCTACAACTCCTAGATGTGATGTGGGATGTCAGAGCTGCAACGTTGATGTGAGGAATGAGCTCTACAACATTCGATTGATGATTTTTTATGGCATCGAGGTTGTGACGTGCATGCCACAAATCTAGGGAAAGCCACACTTGGTGGGAGGTTTCTGAACTGATCCTTGTATGTGACCTCCAACTTCTAAAAATAGATCCCTAAAACAAGGGATGCCTTTGCATGCTGCCTTGGGAGAAGCATCCCATGCATGAAAGTCTATTTTTCTTAGTCTTGAAGGGAACCGGTCAACTCAATTGCACATGCAAGAGGTTGTTTGACTGCTGAAAGGAAATCCACATTTCTGTTTGGGAGTTGGGCTGACTGCCCAGGAGATTTGCGCAATTTCTAGGCAGAGAAGCTGACTATTGCCCAGATTTCCACAAATTCTAGGCTGAACAACCTTGTTGGGGAAAATTGTGCAGTTTTCACTAGGAGTGTTGACTGGCAGAATTGCGCAATTCTAGAGCCTAGTAGGCTGCTAGACAGGATTGTGCAATTTCTAGAGGGAAGGTTGGTTTCTCTCTAGAAATGCGCAATTTCTTCGGGGAGTTTCTTAGCCTGCAACTGGACCAAGTCCGGGTGATCAGCCTATGAGGGGAATGCATCAAGTTGTGATCGACAAGTTGCCTTTGTGCAAGCAAAACACTGAAGCCTGTGAACTTGACGAAGCAAGGCAACTGTGAAAAGTTGGTAGGGAGGTTCCAAAATGAGGTTAAGGAAAATTTATGGAGTGTGGTTGTAGCCGCTACAACACTTGGTGACACACTAGTAGAACTCCAGCTCTCTGAATGGACCTTGTTTGTGAAAAGCAGGTCTAACACCTTCGGAAGTATTGTTCAGTTCTCATCTCATCTTGGTTTCACACTAGCTTGATTGTAATATGTAGCATCTGCCAATATCTTAGTGGATTGACACACATTCGAAGCCAAGGAAAAATAGTTGTTTCGATTGGGGTTGAGGGGTATATTGGTGAACAAGCAATATAGTCTTCGGAGTCTTAGTTTCATCTTCGGTGTTGCTCTGTTGCCATCAAACTTGGATAGTACCTCGATAGAGTCAGATAGTAATAGAAGCATGGCTCCACTACTAGCGAGCCTGGTCAGTAACCCGGCAGAGTTACTTGCATCACCTCTGTGCGCAGGAAGCCTTTCTCTTCTTTCGCCTTATTCATTTTCATTCATTCTTTTTTTCAAACTTTTTTCACTTTTTCATTTTCTTCCATTTTTCATCTTCATAACTATGCATAGCACTTATTCATTTCAGAGGCGAAAGAGGGATCCGGACTTATTGAGAGCAGAAGAAGTTGTCCCTGCAAATAAGTAGTCTATTGTACCTCTGATGTGCTTGTTAAGGTTTCCCCCTCGCCTTACTCTTCTTGACTGAGCTGACAAGGGTTAACCCAGAAACAACTAACTAGAGTAGGTGACACTAGTTAGTGCGCAAGCATTGTGTTTTCACCAAGGTTCACCTCGAACAGTACATATTTTTTTTCGACGTATCATGGACTGAAAGTAACAAGTTCTTCATACAGAGGTGGGATGATAGATTGTTAGGAAATTATATATTACAGAGCAATGGAGCACATAAAATAATGCAGAAATATAAACACAGAAAATGCATAAAACAAGAGAGACATGGATATACGTGGTTCACCCAGTTTGGGCTACATCCACGGAGAAACAACCATTCCTTCTTTTATAATATTATCCAGCAAACTGAAGAGATACAACCCACAGCAGATACATTGTAACTCCCTCTTCGCTCTCAATCTCCTCTCTCTTCCTTACTCAGAATACAAATATACAAAGACGCAATACAATTCCCTCATATATAGCGAGGGGTTGCCTTCTAGGGAAAAAAACCCTAAATTAAACATAACTTCTACCGTCATATCTCCGCCTAATGAATGACCCAAATTGGCTACGAAATTAGAACATCTTACAAGGAAATTTTACATCTATTCTTGGCTTTGGGGGCACTGCCCTTGAAACCCCCCGCCAGGGGAGGGCGCTCCCAAAAGGTTGCAGTCGCCCCCCCCTGGACCCCCCCTGCAGCGAATATTTTATGGGTGGCGTTGCTGCCCCATTTCGAACTGGGGTCCAATGCGGCGATACCTTTGAATACAAAAGATAATCAGGCTCCACACCCAACAATCTCCCACTTGGAGACTAATTATAGTAACTCCACCGTTGCTTCATTTGTTGGACAATGACTCCACTTTGGACCTGGCTATTTCTCATCTTATTCATCATACTTGAAGACCAATTGAAACTGAGCAGATTCTCAGTTTCTTCCTGGTTACGACTTTTGTTAACATATCTGCAAGATTCTGGCTAGTGTGTATCTTTTCCAGCTTCAACTGTCCATCTTCCAACGATGCCCGTATGAAATGGTACTTGAGTTGTATATGCTTAGTTTTGGAATGAAATGCAGAGTTCTTTTCAAGATGTATGGCACTTTGGTTATCACTGTATAACCTGCCCAACTCCTGCCTCCTACCCAATTCATCCAAAAACCTTTGTAACTAAATCATTTCTTTACTAGCCTCTGTAGCAACAACATACTCTACTTCTGTTGTTGAGAGTGCAACAACACTTTGCAGTTTTGAAACCCAACTGACAGTTCTTCCACCTACAGTAAACACATACCCTGTTGTGCTCCTCATGTTATCTCTATCACCCGCCATATCTACATCAACATATCCCTGTAGATAAATGTTTGAACGACCAAAGCATAATGCTTGATCTGTGGTACCTCTCAAATACCTGAGAATCCACTTCACCGCCATCCAATTTTCTTTTTCTAGATTGTTCATGTACTTGCTTACAACTCCCACTGCATGTGCAATATTAGGCCTTGTGTAGACCATTGCATACATTAAGCTTCCAACTGCTGATGCATATGGAACTTAGACATATAATCCATGTCTTCTTGGGTCTTTGGGCACATCTCCTTACTAAGTTTGAAATGGCTAGCAAAAGGTGTACTAATTGGTTTTGCATTGTGCATATTAAATCTTTTCAACACCATTTCTATGTACTCACTTTGAGACAATGTTAATTTGTGATTCTTCCTGTCTCTAGTTATTCTCATACCAAGGATTTGTTTTGTAGCTCCCAAATCCTTCATTTTAAATGAATTTCCCAATTTTCTTTTGAGCACATTTATTTCCTACATGTTAGACCCTACAACAAGCATGTCATCTACATACAATAACAATATAATATAGCTTCCATCATTTTGCTTTTTCAGATAAACACAACGATCAAAGTGACATCTAGTATAACCTTGTTCAGACATAAACTTGTCAAATTTTAGATACCACTGCCTTGGAGCCTGTTTTGAGCCATACAA
>APFE031472281.1:101749-136664 GCA_000404065.3 Pinus taeda
ATACATAATATAATGAAGGAGAGTATCGTTCAGGGGGTCTACTTATCCTGGTAGATCTTCTAACACCACTTTCAGGTGTTTGAAGTGCTTGTTGTTGTTGTGGTTGTTGTTCTGGCCGTTGATCATTATGATTTTCAGGCACCATCATTTTCCTGTGATATCGTCAAGCACTGTGTATTCTTTGTTTTCTTTTTCCTATTTCTTTTCCTGTAGTTTATCCTTATACAAAACCTTTTCATTGAATATTACATCTCAACTCCTAATGATTTTGTGATTTTCATAATCATATAAGCGATAACCAAAATCATTAACACCATATCCAATAAAGGTACATTTCTTTGATTTTCACTCAAGCTTTGTTCTATTTTCTTTATTAATGTGGACAAAGGCTTCACAACCAAAGGTCTTTAAAAAAGAGTAGTTTACTTTTAGACCTATCCATGCCTCCCCTAGAATACCACCATCCAAGGAACTTGAAGGCCCTCTGTTTATTGGATAAACAGCAGTATCTACAGCATCTGCCCAAAATTGTGTAGGCAATCATGCATGCAATCTCATGCACCTTGCACACTCCATGATTGTTTTGTTCATCCTTTCTCACACACCATTTTCTTGTGGTGTTCTTGGAACTGTCTTCTCTCTACGAATTTCATTCTTGGAACAATACCTATCAAACTATTTGCTGCAATATTCACCTCCATTGTCTGATCTGAAACACTTCAACCTTTTTCCTGTCTCATTTTCAACCAACGCTTTCCATTTCTTGAAAGTATCAAATACATCATATTTATTTCGAATAAATTAAATCCAGGTTTTTTTGGTTGCATCATCAATAAAAGTAACATAATAATGAGAGCCACCAAGAGATGATATCTGAGTAGGTCCCCATACATCTGTATGCACAAGCTCTAATTTTTCGCTCTTCTCTTCTTTCCTAACTCAAAGGAATCTGACTCTCTTCTATTTTCCATAACCACAATTCTCACAGAATTTTAAATAAACATGCTTCAAACCTAGAAACAAATTTCTTGAGTGAAGAATCTGCATCCCCTTCTCACTCATGTGCCCGAGCCTATGATGCCACAATGTCGTTTCTTCTCTTGTATAGGTTAAAGCATTAACAAAATTAGAAATACCATTGTATAAATACAATGTACCAACCTTTCCTCCTTTCACTATTACTAGGGATCCTTTAGTGACCTTCCAAGTTTTATCTGTGAAAGTAGTTATGCAAACTTCACCTCCCAACTTCCTGTTGAAATCAGATTTTTTCTCAGATCTGGAACCATGCCTTACCTCCTTCAATAGCCACTGATTTCCATTTTGTTGTTTTATGAAAATTGTACCCATTCCAATGATTTTACAGGGTTTATCATCACCTAATCAAACCTGTCCAAAATCTCCTTGAACATAATCATAGAAATGTTTCCTATCAGGTGTGGCATGGAATGAGGCCCCTCTACCACCTAGGCATCAATAATATTTTCTAATGAAAGAATCAAAGCATCTTGCAACACATCACCTGTTACATTCACTTCATGATTAGTTTCTTGTTGCGCGTCTCCTTCTTTTCCCTTTCGAGACTTGCAGTCTTTCTTAAAGTGTCCTTTCTTCCCACATTTCCATCACACCATCCCTAATGGACTTGGATCTACCTTTTCTTGACTTACTATGGTATCTTGGGCTCTCTCCTCTTTCCATTTTTCTTCCCCTAGTCTCTACAGTCAAAGCATTACCTGATGTCTCACCGGAGCTTTTCCGTTGCATTTCCTCACTAAGGAATGCACCGGCAACATCATCAAATTTTAAAGTACTGGATCCAGAGACAGAGTTTTTAATGGCCATAACTAAACCATTCCAACTTTCTGGCAATGAGCATAGAAATAGCAGATCCCTAACTTCATCATCAAAAGTTACCCCTACAGAACTTAACTAACCAGTAACTGTATTAAACTCATTTAAATGGTCTACAACAAATCCACCTTCTAACATCTTCATACTAAATAAACGCTTCATAAGAAATACCTTATTTGAGGTTGAGGGTTTTTCATATAGTTTGGCCAATGTCTATATTAAACCCTCTGTTGTCGTTTCCTTTGAAATGTTAAACGCTACCGACGCCGCTAGGCACAGCCGTATTGTTCCATGTGCCTTTCTGTCGAGAATATTCCATTCTATGTCTATCATACTCATCGGCTTCTTTGTCTTTCCGCTCAATGGTAGGTACAAATCTCTCTGATACAGATAATCTTCCATCTACATCTTCCATAGCTGGTAGTTTTGGTCGTTGAATTTTTCGACCCTAAACCTACCATCTTCTGCCATTGCTCCCACTCGAACCAGGAACCCTTCTCTCCTGCGAGTTTATCAGCTAAATAGACCTTCGGCTCTAATACCAGTTGTTAGGAAATTATATATTACATAGCAATGGAACACATAAAATATTGCAGAAATATAAACACAAAAAATGCGTAAAACAAGAAAGGCACAGATATACGTGGTTCACCCAGTTTGGGCTACATCCACGGAGAAACAGCCAGTTCTTCTTTTATTATATTATCCAGCAAACTAAAGAGATACAACCTACAGAAGATTCGCTATAACTCCCTCTTCGCTCACAATCTCCTCTCTCATCCTCACTCAGAATACAAATATACATAGACGCAATAAAATTCCCTCATATATAGTGAGGGGTTACCTTCTAGGGCAAAAAACCCTAAATTAAACATAACTTCTACCGTTAGATCTCCACCTAATGAACGACCCAGATTGACTACGAAATTACAACATTTTACAAGGCAATTTTACATCTATTCTTAGCTTCGGCGGTGCTGCCCCCGAAACCCCCCGCCAGGGGGGGGCTCCCAAAAGGTCACAGCCGCCCCCCCTGCAGCGAATATTTTACGCGCAGCGTTGCCGCCCCATTTTGAACTGGGGTCTAATGTGGTGATACCTTTGAATAGAGAGGATAATCAGGCTCCACACCCAACATAGATAAACAAGTAGTGTTAGCAGCATAAGGCCTCTTGTACTTTACCCAGCTTGCTTCAAGAGTCATACATGGTTTCATGCAAAACTATCCTACGAACGAAACAAGCGAACTAACAAGCAACAAAGCAAAGCAAGAGTAGAAGCGAAAGCAAAAGAAAAGAAAGTAAGCAAACAAGAAAGCAGACAAACAAACAAACAAATCAAGTAAGGAAATAAGCATGCAAGAAAACAACTCAAAAGAAAACACTACTTCTACTCCTAAGCTAACAATGCATGGGACATCTCACATTAAGTGATACTTCCAATGCAGCCATCGACACATTGGTTGACCCATGTTGGTGAAGGCATGGTTCGTGAATAAGACAGTTGTGCGAACAAGCAAACAAGAAATATGTAATAGTAACAAAACACACTCGAATCTTACAAGTAACCACAAAACAAAGATGAGTGAGAGCGCATGACATGCATTCTTTGGAGCTTCCATGTTATTGTGTTACACTGTGTGAAGAAGTTGAGTGTATGCATTCTCTTTACTGTGTCATGCAAGCAAACATGAGAAAGGTAGACCACTCGTGTTGTGCATGTGTGCTTGTTGTGTAAGATTCCTCCAACGCGTGAGCGATGGGATCGTGTAGTTCGAGTGGAGGAAGTGAAATATGGTTGTTTGGTTGATTGTCATTGCAATGGAGAGAGTGATGAGGAGCCTTGAGTGTTTCAAAAATTTCCTTATTGGAAGTGAAATCAACCTCAGGAAAATGAGGGCCTGACATAACCATTAGCTCGAGCTGAAGTGCCTCAATAGTTTGGGGGGTTTTGACCTCATTGACAGGTAGATCATCGTAGACCAGTGTCTTGGATAGATTAAAAACGATTGAATCAACATCATGATCGGATGAGGAAGTGAATACGGCACGCAGCTCATGTATTCTTCAAAGAATCCATGTCTTTCGCATGAGCCTACAACGTCAACTGTGTGCCTTACCAAGGCTACGTAGCCCCCACCATCAAATGTTTTATGAGACAAGTTATCCAATAAATTTTTTTGGGATGATGAAATCATTTCCATAAGACATACATTTCGGAAGAGAAGCTCGGTAGTGAGTCATGATAGATGTGTAGAGATTCAAAACAGATGTGAGGACTCAGCTTGTCATCTGGCCCTCCTTCTAGCGCCGAAATGTTGACGGTGCTGGACCCACCAACATGTCAAGGGGATCTCCATGGTAATAAGTCCCAATTAGACCTCAGATTGTTTGGTGTAGGAGTTCCAACACTGGTTCGTATGGTAATGCCTTGACCGTGATTTCGCATAGAGGCAAGTAAGATAGCTCTGCCATTAGCAAGGGTGTGACTGGTGCAGTGAGTCAAGGAAGGTGCATGAGAGGTTCTACCACAGGTGGGTTGATATTAGTGTGCCCCTTGGCAACCTGTAACAGTACTCAGCTAGGAAGGGAACACATAAGTGGAGATACATCACAAGATGGAAAGCAATTCAGCTGGCAATCCAAAGCGATGGTTAAACCAACAACACATCTGCAACAAGATTCATATAATTGCATACAAAACAGTTCATACACAACTGCGTAAGTTAAACAACATACATTACTACAGCAACTGGAATAGTCCAACTACAATAAAAACATATGCATGAAAACGTGTTGGCTCTTATTATATAAATAAGTGTAAGCTCCAATCATACAATACATCCATGTAAACCTGCTAGCCCCAATAGTGGAACGTTACAGCCACATTCACCTGCTCCTCCAAATAGATATACTAGCTTTGTGTAGTGGAGAAGCCAAGGCACGTTACAATATTGTCCAAGCTCTCTCCAAGATAGTCTTATCAGAAGCTTGGCTGACCAAAAGCCCTTACAATGAGTTATGAGGGACTATTTATAGTAAAGGGCAGGGTGACCTTTGACATTCCCCTTTGTAATTGTTCAACTAACCTCATGACTCTTCACCTACTTTATGACTGTTACATCCAACTATTGACACTTGACTTACACTTAACATGACTTAACATTACAATGCACAAGTTCCCATGTGAGACAAAATGGCTTTATAAAGACATCACTGACACTTGGTCCGTTGTGACGAGACCAACTCTTTGGCATGCTTGTGATGGTGAAGTTGGTGAGTTGATGCCAAGCTTGGTCATCTGTGATGGTGTGCATGCACCTCATGGTGACATCTTGTTGAAGTGAACTCTTGCGTTTGTTGCAACCGGTGCATTGGTTCAGCTCCTTCATCCAACTCGTTTTATAACATGCGCATGGTCTTCTTGGGTGTGGTTGAACCGGAAACACACTGATGCATAGTGTCTATGTTGATCTTCAATTTTGTGTTGGTGGTCATGCGCATCAACTTGTCGAAGTACATGTTCAGCTCCAATTGGACTTGATTTTTTTCTTCGCCTTGGTGAGTGTGCTGAATGGGTTGGCTTGCATGTGTGTGCACAATGACATGCATGCTACTGAATCCCTTGCATGTGATCAACAAAATTGCTCACCATGTTTGCTCCGTGCCATCTGTTGGGATGGAGCTTTAACTTGTACGAGCACAATTTCATCCATGAGTGCATGTTGCACCCATTGTTTTTCTTGTTCCTGCTACAACTCATTCATCTATATGTGCAACTTAATGTTCTTCCTTCAGTTGCTGCTTCAGCACATGCAACTCCTTCTTTGTTCCATTCTTTGTCTTCACGCGATCTTCATGTCACGTCGTCACCTCATAGCCTGAGTCTCCAAAGTTTCTTTCATCATCAATGGATCTTCTTTAGCTTGTGACTTTGTTCCGCCTCTGTGTTGTCAATAACCTTCCTCTTGCATTCGTTGCATTCATTGTGTTCGTTGCGTTCATTGTGTTCATTGTGTTCGTTGCATTCTTTGCATTTACTGTGTTCACTACATTCCCTGTGTTTGGTATGTTTCCTTCAGTTGTTGTTCATGATGCTTCTCATTGTGATATCATGATGTTCTTGTCTATGAATAACTTGATATCTTCATGAGTTGGCAAGCTCATAGACATTTGATCCACTGCATCTCCAAGTGTGCTCTGAATGGTGTCTTCAACTCTGCCTTCTTTGAAACCATTGTACCTGCACTGTTGAGAAGCAGATGAACACCTACAATACCTGGAGACATGGAAACACTCATAGTAAGAAATCTGTCAATTGAAAACCAAAATGAACTTGAGAACTGACTTGCAACATACCTGTGTGATTGATCATGACGGTTGCGCAATTTCAGTTGGGAGTTCGGGAAACTGACTGCCAAGACTGCACAAGTTACAATCTCGGCTACTAACTGACTAACTGACTCCTGGAAGTGCGCAGTGCATAGTCAAGTCTGGCTGTTGACTGTTGGAATTGCGCAATGTGCAATCTCAGCTAGCAATGGCTGCAGGCTCAATGACTTCATTGCGCAATTTTCTTGGCCAACAGCCACTGTCCCTCAGGATTGTGCAAACCAGGACTCAGGAATAGATGTTGGGCAGAAATGCGCATTTCTAGAGAGGAAGGAAAAGCCTTCCCTCTCAGGATTGCGCAATGTTGTTTGGTGAGGCAGAGTCCGAGCCAAGGTTGGCCAAACTCACCAACGAGAAACTGAACGTGAATGTGAATGTGAATGCATGGTGATACTGAGTGTAAGCATAAGTGAATGATCATGCATGAAAATGGTGAATGACAGATTCAGAAAATGGAACAACATGCATGTGGATGACGCAAGTCTCCGAATTGGCGACCCTTCATGAAAAATAGTTTCATGCATGCGACAACAATGAGATAGAAACGAAAATTGAAACAGTGTTAGGACAAGCTAATATACATGTAAACAACAACAAGCATTCAACGAAAATAATACTCATGCCAGCGAAAACACAAAAAGTGACAAAAATGCAACACAAGTCATGGAAAGTGGGTTTACCCCAAAACGGTTGAGTTGAATGTGCCGACAGCTCCTAGATGTGATGTGGGATGTCAGAGCTACAAGGTTGATGTGAGGAATGAGCTCTAAAGCGTCTCGTTGATGAGTTTTGATAACATCGAAGTTGTGATGCACATGCCACAAATCTAGGGAAAGCGACACTTGGTGGGAGGTTTCTGAATTGATCCTTGCATGTGACCTCCAACTGTTAAAAATAGATCTCTCAAACAATGGATGCCTTTGCATGTTTCCTTGGGAGAAGCAGCCCATGCATGCAAGTCTATTTTGCTCAATCCCGAAGGAAACTGGTCAACTCAACTGCACATGCAAGAGGTTGTTTGACCGCTTGAAGGAAATGTGCATTTCTGGCTGGGAGCTAGGCTGACTGCCCAGGAGATTTGCGCAATTTCTGGGTAGAGCAGTTGACTGTTACCTAGATTTGCGCAAATTCTGAGCTGAGAAACCCTGTTGGGGAAAATTGCGCAATTTTCACTCAGAGTGCTCACTGATAGAATTGCGCAATTCTGGATACCAGTAAGAAACCAAACAGGATTGCGCAATTTCTGGAGGGAAGGCTGGTTGCTCCCCAAAAATGCGCAATTTCTTGGGGGAGTTACTCGGCCTGCAGCTGGATCAAGTCTGGGTGATCAGCCTATGAGGGGAATGCATCAAGCTGTGATTGACAGGCTGCCTTTATGCAAGAAAAACATTGAAGCTTATGAACTTGATCAAGTAAGGCAAGTTGTTGTGAAAAGTTGGCAAGGAGGGCTCCAAAATGAGGCTAAGGAAAAATTTTGGAGGGTGGTTGTAGCCGCTACAACAAGTTATTTCCAAGAGTTTAAATCTCATGTAGAGAACTAGATTAAGAGAAATATCAAGGAGCTTAGATCTAACAATGGAGGAGAGTACATCTCAAACTCCTTCAAGGAGTTTTGTGCAAATTCTGGATTAAGAGGGAGCTAATAGTTCCATATAACACACAGCAAAATGGAGTATTAGAGAGGATGAATAGAGCCATTGTTGGGGCAGAAAAAGAAATGTTGGATGATCAATGTATCCCTATGTTCTTATGCACAAAAGTGTATAACACAACAGTGTATTTACAAGATATGATTCCATACAAGGTGTTGGGGAGGATGACACCTAAAGAGGCATTCACAGGGAAGAAACCAGAAGTTGGGAATCTTCGCCTTTTTGGGTTCTTGGTTTATCTCCACGTCTCATTAGAGAAGAAGAAAAAGCTTAATCCTATTACCGAGAAGTATATATTTATTGATATAACAAGATTCAAAGGCTTACAATCTCCACATTCCTGCACTCAGGAAGATAGTAGTGTGGAGGGATGTGAAATTTGAGGAGGATGGGGATTTCAAAAGGTCTTGTAGCTTAGTGCCAATTGTAGTAGAGGTTTAGGAGTAGGAAGCACCAAAGTAATAAGGAGACAACAATTATAGATTATAGGACCCTAGACTTGTGTGTGGGGTGAGTAGCATGAGAATGAGGAGGAGCATGATTCTCCATTTACCCAGGTTGATACTTCTAGGATGAAGAGGCTAAAATGGGTAGAGTGAACCTTAAAGGAATCTCAAGAGTAGGTGGATTCTCCTAGGATTTCAATCAAGGAAAGCAGAGCACCATAGAGATTTTCTAGCTACATGTCTCTTATGAGCAAGTTGATAGAGGTCAAGCCTTCTAGTTTTCAGGAGGCATCTAAGTGGCAAGTGTGGAAATATGTCATGGTTGAAGAGCACTCTTCCATCATGAATAATGATGTATGGGAGGTTCTACCATGGCCAAAATGGAAACCAATGGTAGGATATACATGGATCTGTAAAATAAAACATGTTTTTGATGACAATGTTGAGAATTTCAAAGCCTGATTCATGGCTAAGGGTTTCTCTCATGAAAGGGAAATTACTATGATGAGACATTCGTCCCTATAGTCAGATATTCCTCCATCAAGGCCACGGTTTCCATTGTTGCATAGATCGGTTGGAAGATCCATTAGATGGATGTCAATATGGAATTTATTAATGGTGTGATTGAGGAAAAGTTCTATATAGAACATCCAGAGAGTTTTGAAGTGCATGGGAGGGATTCTCATGTATGCAGATTGAAGAGAGAATTATATGGACTCAAGAAGGAACCACATGCGTGGTATTCAATGATAGATAGTTACTTTTTGGGTTTCACTAAGAGTGATTTTGACTCAAAATTGTACTACATATTGGTTAGGGGAGAGCCACTCATTCTTTTGTTGTATATATTTGACTTGTTAATTATAAGTTCAAAGAATCCCATTGCATATTGCAACAGGGATCTCACTTTAGAGTTTGACATGAATGATATGGGGTTGATGCACTACTTTATAGGGTTGGAAGTGTGGTAGAGATATGGGAATATCTTCCTTGGACAAAGGAATTACTCTATGGAGATCCTGAAGAGATTCAGGATGTAGGATTGTAGGCCTATGGCTACACCAATGGTGACCAATGGGAAGAAAATTGATACTTCCAAGTCATAGGAAGTGGACCCCACTTTATACAGGAAGTTGATTGGCTCTCTTAGATCAAATATATGTTTTTCCATCACTACACTCATTCATTTTATGTTTAATTCAAAGTGAGTGCATTGGGTGACAACGAAACATGTCCTTAGATATATGCATGGAATAGTTGATTACAGATGGAGATATATCCAGGGAGATGGAGTGAATCTAGTGGGTTATTCGAATGTTGACTAGGTAGGAAGTGTAGTTGACAAGAAAAGTACTTCAGGTTCTTGTTTCAACTTGGGGTCTATATTTTTTCATGGTTCAAAGAAAAACAGAAGTTAATTGCATTGATTTTTGCAAAGGTTGAGTACATGGTAGCCAGCTTGGAATTATGTGAGTCCATTTGGCTTTGGCAGTTACTCATAGGCTTGTTCTACCAGGACTTGGAGTCAACCGTGATACATTGTGACAATTAGAGTTGCATCAAGGTCTTGGAAAATCAAGTATTTCATGACAAGTTTAAAAACATAGAGATCAAGTACCTCTTCATTCAGGACTATGTCTAGAATGGGATAGTGAAGATACAATATGTACCTACAAATGAGCAGGTGATAGACATCCTCATGAAGGCCTTAATGAAAGGAAAGTTAATCTTCTTCATAGATAAACTGGGGATGATGAGAACTTTCATCGCTAAGCGAGAATGTTGAATTTTGGGAGCTCAAACAAGTGATTTTTCATAGGCTTAGTGTCGATCATCAATATGTCCGACAAACATTTCTAGCTAAGTGATGTTTATTTTTTTCTATGTAAAGGCACATTAATTAGTTTAATTAATTAATGTTGGCTAAAGTAATGATTTATTATAAAGTACATTTAAGTGACTTTATAATTAAATCGCGACCATCAAATCTAAGGAGATGATGAAATTTAATCTCATCCATAGATCTCGTCATGAATTACAAGGTTAACTTTGTGGATTACACGGTTGGGGAAAAGAATAAAAGAAATTACTTGGAGATAATATGGCATGCATTCCTAGGAAGCACGCACTTTAAGAGAAGTTGGCATACATACCAAGGAGCAACAAGTGAGGATAAGAGAGGGAAAAGGCACAACTTGTAAACCAAGGTAGTTGCACATGCTAACTAAGGCAAGTCTCATGTGATAGAAGGCTACACATAAATTTGCAAGCACATAAATTAAGGCAATTTTTGGCACATAGGTCAAGGCTATTTTGTAGTTCTAAACTTTCTATTGGCACATAGATCTAGGAAAACAACGTAAACTTTGAAACGGGAACTATAAACTCAAAACGGGAACTCTAGCCAAAAAAACCCAAAAAAACATGAAATACAATCCAAAAAACGAAAAGTATGTATTCTGGAACGATGTTTTTTGTTAGGGTTTATTTTCAACATATTTAAAAATGGCAGTAAAACCAATTTTTTTTGTACAAAATAAATGAAAACACTAATGTTATTGATAGAATAACATTTTTCTTTCTCGGGTATAATTTCACCATTTTTTAGTAATAACGATAAAGATAAAATAATGGGATTTGAAACACATTAAAATTCCATCAATTTTCATCCATGTTGTTAAACATATAATAATATGACACTAAAGATCGCTAAAGTTCTATTGTTTTCAACCATAACATTAAAAAATAAATAAATAAAACAAAACAAAACAAAACAAAAAACAAAAAACAAAACAAAACACACAAAAACAAAAAACAAAAAAAAAACAACAACAACAACAAAACAAACAAAAAAAATAAAACAAAAAACAAAAAAAGGGAAATTTTTCAACCATATAATTAAAAAACTCTAAGTTTTCAACACATTTAAACCGTGACATTATGAATAAATTACATGACTAAATTAATCAAAATGTCAATACTTGTACATTGAATGAAACATAAATTATATCTCTAAGTTATTTTTGCATTATGGATATTCTAAACAATAAAACTCATCATAATTAAAACATATAATCCAAAAAACATAAAAATCACACATAACTTCATTTAACATCATAGGGAAATCAAAAAAATTATTTCAAGATATGATGCAAACATTAGTTATATAAATTGTCTTAGACAATTATTCAAAATCACTCATATCTTCTTGCACATCATCAGAATTCACATCTTCAAATGAATGACTGGATGTAGATGAAAATGTTCCATATTCTTCTCTTTCATCAACTAGTGCCCCATCTCAGTCCACATGCATGCCCACAATTTCAGGTTTCAAAATTCTTCTCGATCTATGACTGGGTTCAGCAAACTCCCATCTCAACATTGTTTCTTCTGGTAACAACCTCTTCAGAATCTCTATCATCCTGAAGCAAAGAGTTCCTCTCTTTGTTAAATTGAAGTCATAAACAAGTATGTCAATATCCTCCAATTTTAATCGGTCTATGTGGTGATGATTTATATTTGTACACTTTATTTTTCTCTTTCTGCCAATTTTTTTATCAACTACCATCTTTGGCTTGTACACTTCATTAAATGGGTGTATATTTGTGGCATACCAATGTACTTCAACACCTGCAACACCTTCATTTTCTGTAATGACCTTTGTAACCTTAGCAACCCATAATGGATAGCCATTGGCATCTCCATCTGCTAGCATTGTGATCATGCAGCCCTCCTTAATATCCTGTATTGAACCCCTGTAAAGGTCTTCCATGGCTTCACGTTGTGCATGAGATCTTCTAGAACCATTATACATTTATATTTCCTCTACATATGAAGAATTACTAATACTTTGAGATTTTTGTTGTTCAACAATGTTTCTTTCATCGTGTTCATTTGACACATTTTGTAGTCAAATAAATGGAGTTTTCAAAGGTATATCTTCATTTGTTGTTCTTGAAATGATATCACTTTGATTATTGAAAAAGACTCCCACCAAACTGAATCAGCAATATCAAAGTACTCATATGTATATCTAATACATTTTTTTAATTTCTTCTAGGCAATCAGAATAATTTATATCTCTATTTTTTTGCATGCATTATGAACTTTAGCAACTGATTGTAATAACAATACATTTGACAAAGATATTGGAAGATACGGAGTGAACTTCAAAAATGCCAAACTTGATGACGGGGCCCATTCTGCAGTAGTTGAATACTTCTTGCCTCGTATTAGTGTTTTCCCATCAATTTTTTTTATACAAAATTGATGTTGGAGGGTAATGTCATTAAGTTGTTCAATGCATTTCTCCTCACCATGTGATCCCAGAATAAACCTTCGCATGTCAACAGTTTCTTCCAACACATGAAAAATAGGCTTTGGCATGTATGATTTCTTAATACATTCAATTAATGATGGCAAGCTCCCAACATCCTTCCTCCTCAATGTGATTGAAAAATGACTGAACATCTAATCAATATGGTCATGAGTGTGCCCAACAAGAAGGAAACCAACCTTTACCTTTTGAAAATTCCTTAATTCAAAAAGCATGTTTAGATATCAAAAAACAATTTGATTTTTTTTTCACGACAAGCGTTGTCCAATTGTAGATACAAAACTTCAGGAATATTACTAGACCAATGTGAAAGCACATCATGAATTATGGTTATTTTCATATTTGCATCATTGTGAATATTTGGAGCTGTGAAGTATACCCTTGGAAACATTTTCCCATTGAAGACCATACAACCAACCAAGTGATACTAAATAAAATTTTCATCCTGTAAATTTTTGGGTGTGTGAACAAAATGTGGTAGAAGTGTTTTGTTCTGGTCTATACCATCAATTATCAAACCCAAATATTTATTTGGATTATTATAACACTTCTTTCTATGCATGTACAACTTTTTCCTTTCACTTTTTTGTTGTGTGTGATGCTATTGAAGCGCTTTGATAATGGAATCTACAAAACATAAAACAAAGTCACTAATAAATATGTTTTCATAGTTGATGACTATACAATTTTAAAAATTAATGTTATGAATGCTTACCTCTTTCTGCCCCTTCACATTTATCCCTTTTTTATTTAAGAGAAGCACATGTACTACAAACCCCCATCCTTGTCTTCTTAGGAATATGGACATTTTTGAATTCTTTCTTCCATATCTTCACAAAATATTGATATGTAATAAATCAACCATTTACATCAACACCTTCTGTATATTCTTTATATAAGTTGTAGATTTCTCGTCTTGAGAAATTATCTGGAATATGTATTGTCTCTCTATTTGGCATACACTCTCCATGCTTTGAAAAGAAGTATTTCATCCATGACATTGTAGTATTTGATAATGGCCCAAACTTTCGTTTATGACGTACTTCTGAATAAAATGTTGGATCCTTTTCTAAATTTTCTTGGATTCTTGACATACGAAAATTACACATTAAATGAAACATTTTGAAAGCCTTTCTACAGATAAATAAAGACCTAATATGATAATCATAACTTGACAATGTAGATTGTGTACACCCCACTAAATATGAATTTTGCATGCTTCTATTCATTGACAAATATATCTTCCTTTTCTCCAATGCAAACTTGAAGTCCATATGTTTCAAGCAATCCTTTTGACAACATTCACTTGAAATGAGAGCACTGGTAAAACTTCTTCTCATGAGATATTCTACTCTACCCCTTGTATAACTAGATCGTCTTGGATTGATATGAAAAGGTTTGCTCCTACTCCTCAATACAATATTTGTTGGCAACGTCTCCATCATTGAATCATCATTTGTATAAGCATTTTCATCATCATTAGGAGGAATATTATCCTCACTATGATCATCTGTTCTTTTGAAATATTGACTTGGAGGATATTCTTCATCTTGCTCTTCGTCAATGTTACCCTTATAGTCCTTACAATTAGGACTAAATGAAAAATTTGGCTCGTTGTTTATTGGATATTCTTCATCATGTGCATTTTCAGTGTTGCTCTCATAGTCCATAGGATTAGGACTGCGTGGAAAATGTGACTCTTTACTTACTAGAAATTCTTCATCATACCCTTCGTCATTGTTGCTCTCATAGTCCATAGGATTAGGACTAAATGGAAAATGTGACTCTTTACTTGCTAGAAATTCTTCATCCTGCCCTTTTTCACTACTACTTTCATAGTCCTTAGGATTAGGACTAAGTTCTTCCTCCTGCCCTTCATCACTACTACTCTCATAGTCCTTAGGATTAGGACTAGGTGTAAAATGTGATCTATTTACTGGAAATTCATCATCCTGTCCTATCACTTAGAATTAGGACTAAATCATAGTCCTTAGAATTAGGACTAAGTGGAAAATGTGACTCTCGATTTATTGGAAATTCTTCATCCTAACCTTCATCATTGTTGCTCTCATAGTCCTTAAGATAATGACTAAGTGGAAACTGTGACTCTCGATTTATTGGAAATTCTTCATCCTCTCCTTCATCACTGCTACTCTCATAGTCCATAGGATTAAGACTAAGTGGAAATTGTGACATTCGATTTATTGGAAATTCTTCATCCTGGCTTTCATACTACTACCCTCATAGTTCATAGGATTAGGACTAAGTGGAAACTATGACTCTTGATTTATTGAAAATTCTTCATCCTGGCCTTCATCACTGTTGCTCTCATAGTCCATAGGATGAGGACTAAGTGGAAATTGTGACTCTTGATTTATTGGAAATTCTTCATCCTAGACTTCATCAATGTTTCTCTCATAGGCCATAGGATTAGGACTAAGTGGAAACTGTGACTCTCTATTTATCTTAAATTCTTCATCATGCTCTTCATTGATGCTTCTCTCATAGTCCATAGGATTAGGACTAAGTGGAAACCGTGACTCTTTATTTATTTGAAATTCTTCATCCTACCCTTCATCAATGTTTCTCTCAAAGTCCTTAGGATTAGGACTAAGTAGAAGATTTGACTCTCTATTCATAGTGAAATAATTTTCGTTATATTCATCAATATGAATAGAGTTGTTACGCGACAAAAATGTTGATGATTCACAAAGAGAAACTTCACTATCAAAATAATCCATGGCTTTCAAACATAAGAGGCTTAATGATACAAATGCACTCTCTCCTAATGATAATATATAGCTTAAAGAATGAAAATTTCCCTCTAAAGTTTCCCTCCAAAAAATTTCACCAAAAAATTTCCCTCCAAAAAATTTGTTTCATGTATTTCCCTCCAAAATTTTCTTCTACAATTTATTGAAAAATTTTAACTAAAATTTTCTCATGAAATTAATCTTTTAAACTAAATTTTTTACCTAAATTAATCTTTTACTTAAACTATATATCATTTACTAGACAATTGAGTATTTTTTTAAATGTTTATTATATCTTCTATCACACATTTAAAATAAATTATTATATCACCATAACATGATTTATGTGTTAAGTTTTTTCTAAAAAAAATTAATACCTCATTCACCATGTGGTAAAACAATTCTATAATTTCCGCTATATAATAAATTTCATTATCACTGTTCATCACATCACATCAAGACTTTTCGAGGTTTAGTTAAAAGACTTGGAGCAATTTTGTGGAGCATCTACATTGTTATCGACAACACATTCAACGAGATATTATCGCATTTGAAAGGTTAGTTTCCCTTTTGGTGAGTATCGGTCTTAAACTCACATAGGATTACTAGTAGTTATGTGTCAGTTGGGTTGTTATGTTCGCGCAAAATACTAAACAAAAAACACATTCTAGTAAAAAAAATATATATTTTATTAACGAAATTTAGATTCCTTTTAAAAATTAAAAATCAACATGAGTCAGGCTTACCCAACAACCCCCTAGCAGACAAGAGGCCACTATGTCAACAGTGGGTGTGGTAGGCCCAGTCGAAGGCTTCCTAGTTGTGGGCATGCCTGCCCAGGGTAGAACTGCCCCCTGGCTACTCTGCCCTAGGCGGGCATGTCCACCGTGCCCGGTTGTGGGCGTGACTTCCCAGGGCACCCACCCCTGCGGCCCATTTCCCCCAGGAATCATCCCTCACCCCTGGGTGAGCTGGGTCGCGGGGGGTGGGGGTGGAGGGGGGTTGCACACAACTCTCCCTCCACCCCCCACCCCCACGAACCCAGCCCGCCTAGGGGTGAGAGCCATGTCGAGATGCACACAGGGCCCCCTACCACCCCACCCCCGTGGCCCAGCACTCGCCCCAAGGGTGATGGTTGATTCTCGGAATCGGCCCTCACCCCTGGGCGGGCTGGGCCACAGCGTGGGTGTCGTGGGTGGGCAAGCCCACGGCCAGGTGTGCTCGGTCATCGACCTGCCTGCCCTAGGAAAAACGCAAAATGGCCCCTTGGCCTACCTGGGGGTTGATTCCCAAAATCATCCCCTAGCCTGCTTGATGGTCGATTCCCAAAATCGGCCCCTAGCTTGCACAAGGGCCAATTCCCAGAATCAGCCCCCGGCAAGCCAAGGGGTGATTCTAGGAATTACCCCTGGCTTGCCAAGGGAGATTCTGGGAATCGACCCCCTGGCCTATCGGGGGCCGATTCTAGGACTTGGCCCCCCTAGCCTACCAGTGGGTTGATTCCTATAATTTCCCCCTTAGCCTACCAATGGGTTGATTCCTAGAATCGCCCCGCTAGCTTGTCGAGGTCACGGGCCGATTCTGGGAATCGAACCCCTAGCATGCCAGCAGGCCTTTTTCCCCAGGCAATCATGCCCATAGCCAGGTGCGGCTGCCCATAGGCACAGGAACGACACAACACTAAGGCACAGCAGTCCCCTAGCAGGGGGCCTACTAAGGGACCAAGGACAAATGAAAAAATAAATATTTTTTTTCCTAAGGAATGGATTTTTTTTTTGTTCCGTATATGAACCTAACATCCAACTTGTCATGGGGTTCGATGTGCATGTTTTTTGTCTTTTTCGTTTTTAGATTTTATTTCGTTTTGTTTGTTTACTTAAGCTATTAGTTTTTTGTAATTTACTGATTTATATATATGTGTGTGTGTGTGTGTGTGTGTGTGTGTGTATTTTGCAATAAAATGGCATCAATGAAGATTTAAGTGAATCTTTTTGAACCAAAGAATGCTAAAACTAGAGGTGGATACTCAAAAAATATTGTTGAACGAACCAAACTAGAGGTGGATTCTCAAAGGATAAGAAGTTCATTTCTTACTGGAAGAAATCACAAGAAGTGAAGCATACATAACATATATGGTTCGTGAAAGATAGAGAAGATGAACAACGTCTACAGATATATCTATATGTTGATATCCCTGACGATAGTGGAAGTTATGAAGTGTTGGGAAAAGTACTAGACATGTATTTGATACTAGATACTGAATTTGTTTATGTACTTACAATATCGCCCACGTCATGTGACAAGATTAGATATCAGTTTTCATTGTCAATGTATAACACGACAGTTGAATCCACAAAGAAGTGTAAACAAATCATAAATGAGATTGCACAAGATATAGAAGTATTGTTATTTATATTGATGTATTTTTTGTTATTGTAATTGTATCATTATATCTTTTATAACTTAGTTTTTATTGACATATGATATTTTGTTTAACATAATTTTATTAAAAATCTTTCAATTATGTTGGGAGGCATTTATTTTATAGAGCAAGATATTATTAATGTTTTCAACAATTTCTACTCAGGGTTAGAAGAAGATATGGCAGACAAGCAAAAAAAATTAATTCATGATGCTACAAAACTACATCCAAGGGATTAACAATGAACGCTTGTAGTGGATAAATTTAGAAAAGATAGACATGTTACTTTTGAAGAGGGGGACGTTGAAATTTAAGTTGAAGAATATGTTGCCATTACTAAGGATGAGATTAACACTGATGTTATAATGGAGAAGAGCCATAAAAAACCAAAAGTAAAAATGTCCAAGAAACTCTCTATTCCAGTTGATGATGAGGATGTTACTTATCTAAAAGAAAAGAGGAGGAAGAAAATAAAAGTTGATCATTCTCAAAAAGTCAAGGCCAACAGTGAATATCCTAGTGAAAATTCAAAAGAAAGTAGGGGAATCATTACACCGGGAGATGATTTAGAGGATAGAATTATTAAAACAAACAAAAAATGTCATTCAACATCACTTGACAAAGAAAAACTTAATTAAGGGTGGTCGTACATTTCAGCTTAATTTCAAACAAATCTATAATCCAATTGAAGGACAATTTAAATAACAAATTAGAAAGCCACACCACCTGCATGTTCACAAATTGAAGACATTGATGAGGTACAATCCATATGCTCATGTGGTTGATTATGTGCTTCTTGTTGATCCAGTTCAAGTTCCCAACAAAAAACATTTGATAAGTCAAAATATTTTGAATATAATTATTATGTGTTTTGGGGAATCTATTCTATAGAAGCTCAAAGGCAATTGATTAAGGAATATCCCAATAACCCATGTTTTGAAACAATGAAATATATCATTTATGTTGATTTACCATATATAGAAGCAAAGCTATTAACATGGGATCATAACACAGATAATGAATATAGGATGTCTATGACTTTAATCCAAAGGGTTAAATTTATTCATAATGAATTTGAAGAAAAATGTAGTGGATAAGACAAAGGTTAGTCTAGAATTTTGGAAGGAATGTTGTGTGGAAATGGGTGATCAAATTGAAGAGAAAATCGATTCAAAAGGTGGCAATGTACATTCTGATATATTTAAAGGTATTGATAACATTTTTCTAGTTGGCATTTAGAACTGAAGAGATATGGGAATTGAATAATGAGATTTTTAGCATGTGGAAGAACATTGGCATTAAAAACCAGAAGGTCAAAAATTCTAAACCATTGAAATGAAGTTGCTTCCAAAAGATATGACTATCACACCTTGGAAAGCATTACAAGGAGTGAAGGATGAAAAATTTGTCAAAACAATATTATCTCGTGTGAAGTCAAGGGAATTATCATTGGACGAAATGTGTGAGGAATTTCAAAAGTAAGTTTGTTGAACTTTTTTTACTTATTTCTAGATTATAATTATCTTTTAAATATAACATATTGTTGTTGGTAGTATTTGTTATACATATCATTATATTAACTTTTCTTACTTTATCTATTCAGTCACAACATTTACACGAAAATACAAGAACAAATGGTTAAATTATTAAATGAAGATAGTTGGGATGATGTTGTATGCAACTATCCAGATTTCAGTTCTACATCAACACTAAAATATTTTTATCTTGCATTTAGAAAGGTATGTTGATTTATACATTCATTTTTATTCATCCATATACTATTTTAATTTTATAACTTATACATATATTTGTTTATTTTATTAAAGATGAAGAAGGATGCAAATGGAGCACCAGATAGTTTCAGAAACTTTATTGAAAAAATTAAGATCAAAAGACTGAGAAATCAGCGTCTTAGTAATGTTGAACTTGATCCAACTCTTACTCATTTCATTTGGAATGGGCTTGACACTATTCAATATCAAATAATACAAGGTGATTGTGAAGACATCGTTAAACTCATACCTAAAAGGGATTATTCCCTAGTCATTGTAGATATCCCCATGGTTTCAATATCCCAAACATTGACTATGATAGTGACGCTTATACTTATCAAGCTCCTAGTAAAGTGGTTGTGAGATTTGTAGAAGTCACATCATCACCATTGTGGAGATTTGTGGCATTTCATTCAGACACACAATTGACAATGTTATTGACAAGATTCAAGGGGAAAGAAAACTCAAAGATGCAACTTACATGGTAAGACGTTGAAATCGTATGTTAGATTAATGTTAAAAAAATCATTTATGTACGAGTTAATCGAACTTTTACTATTTCATGTTATAGGTAAAAGTCAAATCTTATTAACCGTGAAGATCAATCAATTATAAGTGATTGTGATTTCATCCATGTTGAAAGTTGGACAAAAGATAATAGCTATAAGGCTATGCTTCTTAATCGAGTATATGGAAAAAGTCATAGCCAAGTACTAGTTTATGATGTTGTTGTAAAAAAACTAACATATGAATATAAAGAAGCAAAATGAGAGATGGTTAAAATTTATATAAAACCACAGTCATTGATTAACTATCTTATATACGTATGTTCAAATGAAGGAGATTGGGTTCTGGATTTATTCTCAGGCTTAGGTAAGTTTTATTATATAAAATTGAATTTCAATATCTTTTTTCTTAATTTATATGTGATTATACTAATTTACTTCATTATTTCTTTTGTGCTTGATAATTATGTACAACACTAGCATGTTGCCTGCAAAAAAGAAGAAATTGCATTGCCATTGAAAAAGACCCAGTACAGTGCAAATTTCTTCAGCAAAGAATTAATTCTCGTCAATTTCTTCTTGATGCAATGCAAGAAATTGGGTTGAGGAGGAGATTTTAATGAATCACATGTGGCAAAAAAGGCAAAGGAACCTCAACCACCATTAGATGGAATGATTGGGAAGGCATACACTGGGAGATTCGCAGACATCAAAAATCTATCAGAAGAGGAAAATAAACAAAATGAAGCATAAAATATTGTGGAAAAATACAATGATGGAACTCTAGAAGATGAAGAGTTTGGATTATCTGATATTATTGATTAAATTTAAATTATGTTTTGAAATCAAACTCATTTTTTGTAACTATTAATTGGTTATACTTGTAATGTTTTGACTTCGACATTTTATGAGAAGAATAAGTATTGAGTTAATGTTGTTATATGTTCAATATTTGTACTATATGATTTTCACTTTAATTTTTATGTGAATCATTATTTTTTGAAAAACAAATTGTGGTGATTATTATTTCTTGACATGAAATTCATAAAAAATAAAAAATAAATAAAATAAAATAAACAAAACAAAACTATTATTTAACCTTTTTTGTTAAAATTTCCTATTAAAATTGTGATTTTGACATGTCATTTCTAACAAACATTTATCAAAATGTGTAATTTTTTGTTATATTTTATGTTCAAAATGTTTAATTTTTATGGTCAATTTGTTAAAATTATTATTTTTTAGATAATATTATTGATGTGCATTGAAAAATTAATTAACGGTATATAATATGGTAGAATAATAGAAACTTTAAATATCGACATTTTCTTAAACTATGCAAAAAAAATAAAGATTCACCACAAAAAAAAAATAAAAGAAAAAACAAAAAAAAACGAAAAAGAAGACACAAAAATTGTTAAATTTAAAAATAATTATTCACATTTTTAATACATTAGAAATTTTAAAGTCAAAAATAAGCCTTCTTAAAAAAGGCCCTGGTGGAGCACCAACACTATTTAAAAACTAGCCTACAAATCAACTAACATTCTACAAAACAATGTACATAAATAAAAAAATAAAATAAAATAAAGTATCAAAAATTATGCTAAAAAAATTATATGTATTCTGAATCATCACTTTTCAAAATCGGTTGATTTTTTTGCTACCTCAAAAAAAGGGTAATCGTATCAGTTCTCATTTCAAAGTTTACGTTGTTGGAAAAATATTGTTGCTTGGCATGCGGATCGAGACAGATCTATTTGGCACAGTTTTCTAGTCATTAGGATAGGTTTTATTGTTGTAATAAAATTCTGATTTTCCTCTACAAGTTTAAATAAAAACAGAACATGAATATTGGTTTTCTCGAGTTGGGTTTCTAGGATTTAAAACTATTTAAACATTTGTGTGCTTCACTTTTGTTTTAGCTGAGTAAAATTTGTTAGAACCTCAATAGTTTTTCCTATGCACAAATTTTAGATCTTGTTTTGTTGTTAAAATTAAATTCAGGGTATAAAATTTATTGGCACTCTAAATCGATTTGTTGGGCTTAGAGAAACTAACAACATTTTATTAACGCATAGTGGGAGACGTAATTCAACTTTGGGTTGATATTTCTCCAATGGAGAAGGAATTGTAAAAACCTCATTATGAACTTAATGTTTCATATTATGAAGGCACCATCACTCAGCATTGATTATGATAATTTTAGGTTAATGTTAAATTAATAATCTATTGTTTGTATTGTTCTCATGTATGTGTCACAATTTACCATTAGATAAATTTTGAGGTCTAAAATGGGCCTCAAAACAAAATGTACAACCAAAATCAACTTTATAAGAACCAATAGGATTCAATATGATGGTGCCAACCATCGGGATGATTCACCATTTTTGGAGTAAAAAAATAAAAAACCTACATTTTCAACTTATATCCCTACAATTTTACTCAAATTTTGAGTAAGAGCACTCATTGGATGCAGAATTTAATTCCTCATCCAAAGAACACCCATGTTGCATATTTTTATCGACCCCACTACATGAAAAATGAGAAATACATCAAAAAGTGATTGCAATCACGTTTTTCCATGTGTTTTTTTCATGTATTTCTCAATTTTCATGTAGCAGGGTCCATCAAAAGTATGCAACATGGGCAGTCCTTGGATGAGGAACTAAATTATGCATCCAATGAGTGTTCCCACTTAAAATTTGAGTAAAAATGTAGCGATATAAGTTGAAATTACAAGTTGAAAAAGTAGATTTTCTTTTTTTTCCTCTAAAATTTGATGATGTAATCTAATATTATTTTATTATTTCCACTATTATTTTATACTATTCCTTAGGAGGCCCATTTTAGACCTCAAAAATGCTCTAATATTATACTATGTTCATTATGATCTAAGTGGTGTGTGTGGTAATTGTGATTTGTGTGCATAAGTTCTTACCTTAGTATATTGAATTCTTTGGAAATTGAGAGCCACAGACAACATTATTTCTATGGAGAGGCGAATGTAACACACGTAACACCCCTCATAAGCACAATAGTGACACTATGTGATACCTTGGGATTAATATACCTAGTTTAAGAATGGACATGAATGAACTTTGTGCCTTGTTTATTATATCACCTAGTCATACCTTTGGTTGATTCTTTTTGTTTTTACAAATATTATAAGATATTGTTATGTTCATTGTTAATATATTTTTTAGAATTATGTTATCATCACTTGATTTTGCGCTTATGATTTGTTGTATGACATGTGGATTACTTAGAACATGTTATGTAATCTTTATAAAGATTATATTATATGTAAAAAAATTATCACCGCAATTAGTTATAACGATATTATTATGCTTTTTAAGTATGCGATCATATGTAAATGTAAGGTGTATTGCATAATGTTAGTAAGAGTGCGGTATATTTGGAATTAACATTATTATTGTGAAACGCGGAATTTTCGGTATGTTGATATTGAGACACACATTGACCTAGGTCAAATATGGGAGTACCCTGAATGAATAATAATGTTGTTCAATCATACTCTAATCCTATGACTCTTTCTCAATGAGAATATCTTAACCTAAAGTCTTGGGACATTATGAGGCATGGAAATGGGTTAGTAATAACTTATTATATGAAACAGTGTTCTTGAAGTCTAATTAGGGTATAAGGCCCAAAGGGGTTTAGTTTAACCTAGTAATTGCCTACCATACGACCTCAATAATTCCTACACAACCCTAATTTCAATTTCAAAAATTTACTTATGGCTCTTAATTACTCGTTGATCAGGATGGGATGAGAATCATAGGGGTTCGATATCAGATTGTGGGAATAGTATTATTCGGGTCAGGAAATTAAGAGTTGGAATGGTTTTTTGTTCTAGCTCTACCAATTTAAGGAAAAAGGTCTTCCATTAGGAGACTTGATTTTATGTGTTGATTGTTTTGGTATTAGTGCCTTTTGGATGGTGAAGTTGTCATACATGTTGCGAAAGTGAAAGACTAGTTGACGACTACTCACAACATTGTTTGAGTGGATAAAATAGGCTTTCAAGTGTACCTAGCCTACAAGAGTACTTATCCCACTATTCATAGTATTGTTGAGGAAAATCTCCATTATTAGAGGTGTTTTGGTACTAAAGCTAGAGCATGTATATTTCTTGCACACTTAAGCCCTCTAATTAAATGGGTTGTTATAGTTAGAGGCCTCTTCACCACAAAATTGCTTGTAACAATTTGAAATTGTAGGCAATCGTTTTCATTACTTGAATGAATGTATTTCTTGTTAAGTTTACCATTACGTGAGTGAGTCATTGAGCTACAAACCTACCCTAGGGGAATCACTTGTTCTACATGTTTACAATTCGTTGAGAAAATCATCCTTAAAGCATTATTTCCTCTATCATTGTTATAATTTAAAGGTGGCAGTTAGTTGGCATTAATTAACCGATTGTCATCAAAGTGAATTGGATTTGGATGAGATGTGGTTTTATTTAATTTTTTTATGTTGCTAACATAATATTTTTGTTTTGAATGGTTGCAAAGCCTAGAATGTTGTTAAGTAACTTTCCTTATCGAGTTAGAGGAGGGATTTTTCACCAAGTGCTAACCCACCGAGCATGTTTATGTTCGGTTGGGATGTTAAGAAAGATCACCTTTCCTTTATTAAATCTAAGAGGAATTACACAAAGAAAAGTTGTTATTATTAATCCAAATTAAATCCATAATTATATCAACAAAAAACAATTACCAATCCCTAAAACACATTAGTTAATGTCAAAGGCATGATGCAAAATTAGATATAACACAACAAATTAAATTTCAAGATCAATGATCATCTTATAGAATCATCATGAAAAGTCTAAAATATATGGTATGATATGGGCATAGTTCTAAGTATACAACAATGTAAAATTCAAGGAATTTGAATCTCTCCAATCAATAACATGTTTGACTCTTTAAGTCCGTTTCAATATTTCAAACAAAAATAATAAACTTGAAACGGCATTCTTGTGCATCATTAATCTAACCGCACCTTACATAATTGAAGTTAATATAAGTGAAGTAATTCAACAAGCCTATTCCAAAGAGCCAAAAATGGCATTCCACAACTGCAATCATTATTTCTTGTAATCCATGTTTCTCCTATAACTAACTCAGCTTTTAATTTAAGCAAGTCCATATGGGAGTGCCAAACATTTTGGAGGTTTGCAAGCCATACATAAATTCAACATCAACCCTACTCAACTTTATATTGTTCAAGAATATAGGGAGATAGCCTTTCAAGTTGACAACTAAATCAATATGTGTGTGCTAATGCAATTGACCAATGAGATATGTCAATTCAACGCATCAAAAAAATTGAACTAAGATAATTCAAAAATAACACTAAGATAAATGTCAATAAAATTAGAAAATTAATTTAAAACAATCAAGATCATCTCAAAAATCTTACACTATGTATTATTATCTTTGGGAATTGGTATATACATATTTGAGTGTTCACTTGTAAATCTTTCATTTTGTGTAAGTGGCCTAAAACTTGAACTCAAACAATCCTTACATAGTAATGCTCAAATAGCTACCCCCATGTGTTGTTTGACCCATGAAAGAAGAAAAATAATAGAAAAGATGGCATTCCATCTAGTGAGTTGGATAAAGTGAAGGTAGTTATGACTAACGAAAGGTTTACCATAAGCCACATGTTAATGCAATGGAGAAAAGACTCTCATTTTGTTAAAAAAAACTCTTGAATTATTTTTTTTATTCAGCTAAAAAAAGAAACCTTGAGTTTTAATACCTTAGACATCACATAAAATTTATTAAAGGCTTATACAATGGCTGAATACAAGATATTATAGTGGAGAATGCTAAAATTATTAATCATTTTGTAAGTTTCAACTTTGTTCCATGGATTTGTTCCTTAAGGTGTCGTTACGTAGATTGTCTTCTTGTGCTTTCATCTTTTTTATGCAAGTTTGTTATTTTCTTGTGGTTTTCTACCAACCATTTGTTTTTTATTAAGGATCATATGGGAGCTCCTTGGCTTATCCCTCTCATGGTGCCTCCCGACCTTTATATTTCCATCTCTTTTGATTGAACATTGAACACTTGTGTGTCAACATCTTTGCTAGAGTTCCATTTTCAAGGACTCAAATGAGTCACTCTGCCTATGTTAGGTTTACAAGTGAGTCTAGGCTATCTCTAATGTTGTCATGTAATTTTCAATGCATGTTGCTTCTATAGAATAAGTAGTCTCTTCCTCTCCAACTAATCCCCCATAATCAATGGGGCAACCTAGTTATTTCTAACAAAGAACACATTTAGGTTTGTCTTTCAATAAATCCTAGCCTAGAGTTTTAGACCTCCATAAGTGGATTCTTAGTTTTAAAATCCACTTTTGTAAAAGGAATCATTCATTTGTCCTTGTGTTCATGACTTTTCTAATGTGGTGATACGATCCACAAAGGTCAGAGATTGCATCTTTTTGGGCCTTGATTCATGGGTCAAGTTAGCTTATGCATGAAGCCCTAGTCCCTTAATCCCCAATCAATATCTACATTTCTAAAGCATTGATTCTTTAGTTGCTATAAGAGCTAGAGGTTTATTCATTCACCCTAAAAACTACCAAAAGCGCCATCACAACTTATGCTAGGTTACATGTTGAATAAATGGCAAATGCATTTCAAAAAGATATTAAGGTTGAAGTTCACAATAGGGTCTAGAAGATAAAATTGGATTAGGATAGGTGACCTTAAGTGGCCAAATATGCTTTGAAGATAGTCACCTCGCAACCACCTGCCCTAAAAAAAATGTGGGTAATGAAGTCTACTAGAAAAAATCACAGAAAGAAGAATGTCAACCAACTTTATGAAAAAGAGCAAAGAGAATCATCACTTGAAAGAAATAGAGGCTCTCACAAAGAAAGGATGTATAAAAGAAGTACATTCAAAAAATGAACTTTTTCTTCAAGATAAATACAAAAAGAAAGAGGAATTTGAGAATGATTGAGAAACTCCTCTTTGAGCACACCTTATGATGAGGTTCCTCGACAGATATGCTGGATCAATGTCTCATGGCTTGTTATCCTCTTCACCTAGTTTCAACTCTCATAGAGGGGCATGTTGGTATGTTGTGTTAAGGCTTGAAGAATATGCATTTCCTAGGATAGAGTCCTCTCTAGTGGGCTCAAAACATCTCATCTCTTGCTAATCCAATAAGTTATTGACATATCTTGCTTGTGAACAATTGGGCATACCATTGGTGTTATAGTGGCAGCCATATGGTTTGACTCTAGCCCTTGTCTAAATTACTCAAAGTTCCTTATTCACCATGATTTTCAACAAAAAAAAAAAAGAACCCCTCCCAAGGATCTCCTTTGGAAAGTAAGCCTTCATCCTCTCCAAGTTCTTTCAATTTTGAGTTACTTGAGAAATCTAATGCAAATAAAGTATATTAACCATTTTTTAAAGTTGGATGACCCAAAAAAAAGAATTGAAAGCAATAAAATATTCTAATTAATATTTTAAACTCATTTGCATACTTAGATTGTAATGTTTAATGAAATTGGTTGAGATTTTAGTATTTAATAAAATCAATAACAAGGTCATACAATTTTTGGTTTCTATGAAAACTGGTCTAAGGGAAATAGTTGGCACTACATACATCTAACTTCTTTCTTTTATCTTTTAAATTTTAATTACGTTTAAAAAAAAATATTTCCAATAATAATATTGATGTAAACTGGACAGTTATTAATAATATATAATGTATCAATAATAATATTGATGTAAACTTTGGACAATTATTAACAATATATAATATCTCATTTTTCATTGTGGTAGGTTATTTCTAAATTTAATAATTTAGTAATAAATAAATAAAATCAAGCAATAATTCCAAATATTTATTTACATACTATATAAACAAAAAAATGTCTTTTCTTTCATTTTTTTAGTATCAAAGAGAACCAATTAAATATATATATTGCACATATGCAAGAAACACAATTTCAATTTAGCCAATAGAGAAAAATAGGCATGTATAACTCTTTTTTTAACTTTCATACTTGTGATCAATATATTGTTGTATGGTTATTTTTGTCCATTATTTGTTTTGTGTTAATCCGGAAAATCAAGAACTTGAGGTTCAGGACGGATTGGAGCTTTGTTGCCCGCGCGCGCCCTCCTCTGAGACAGCTTCTACACTCTGGCTTCGCGGCCGCCTGGGCCTTGGCCTCCTACCATGGCCCCTTCAGATCCTCCTTTGGAGGGAGTCAACCCTCAACGCGCTTTTTCAGACTTGGTGAAATCCCTTCCACCACAACGCCCCAGGCCTGCTCTCTCAAGATTTGTTAAGTTGGATGTTCTCCAGGAAGTTCAGTTACCTATAGTCCTGCCTCGCATGGCGGCTTTGTCTCTCGCTGAAAAGGGTCTCATAGGTCAATTTATAGGCCTCTAGCCTTCTCCTAGAACTGTTCAAAGATGGGTTGAAAGAAATTCGTCTAGGAAAGGGTACTACACATTCCACTTTGAATCCAAAGAGGATAAAGATTTAATTTTCAGAAATGGTCCCTATTTCATGGACTCCAGGGATCTCTACCTCAACAAATGGACCCCAGACTTTGATCCTGAACTAGATGTCCCCAGTGTTGTTCCGGTTTGGGTCCGCCTCCCTCATCTCCCTCTCCACTGCTGGGGAGATGAATCTGTTCGAGCCATCAGGAACGCAGTGGGCAAATATATTGATCGTAGCGAACCGAAAAATAACATGCAGGCCTATGCAAGGATTTGCGTTGAAGTGGATTTTGGCATAGGGCTTCTCGAAGCAATAACACTGAAAGTGGACGAATGGAGCCATATCCAACAACTGGACTATGAGCAGATACCATTTAAATGTAAGGTATGTCATGAATACGGACACTTTGCCAATAGATGTTCTAAACTTGTTGATGCAGAGAGCGGCAAACAAGAAGGCCAATGGGAAACTGTCAAAAAGAAGAAGTTTGCCCCGTCATCCAAGCCTCCCCTGGAATCTGATCCTCCTGCTCCCTTTGCATCTCGACCCTCTTCTTCTTCCCCTTCTTTATCTACCCCCCCTCCTATTCTGCCCCTCCCCTCTTCTAATCCCTTTCTAGTCTTATCTTCCCTTTATCCTCCTTCCGAAGACCCCTCCCTGCCCCCCTTGATCCTACCCGAGCCTTCTGATCCTCCTCCCTCCCAGATCATCTCATCGCGGGCTTCCCTTGAACCCTCTCTTTCCAGGATTACCAGAAGCTCCTCTAAAGACCATGGAACTTCTAGCGACACTTATAAGAAACCTGGACCTGGTAAAAAATCAGCCAAACAGCATAGGGACGAGAACGCTCAGAAAGACATTGCCATGGGAACTCAAACCCCAATAGAATCCTTCATCCTGGAGCATCAAGAGAAAGAGACAAATTACAAAGATCAAGAGAGGCGAGCACCTCTCCGCACGCCAAATATCCAATGATGAAAATTCTGTCTTGGAACAGTAGGGGTTTAGGGCACCCCTCCAAAGTCTTAGCCCTCAGAGACCTAATACATAGTGAAAAGCCAGAAATTTTATTGATACAGGAGACAAAGCAAGACCAACAAGAAATGAGAGGAATAATAGATCAGCGGAAACAATACAAAGGATGCACCAGTGATTCAAGAGGAGCTTCTGGAGGAATTGCCACCCTCTGGGATCATAGTAAATGGAACTGCACTTCAGTAAATCTTCATCAGCATTGGATTAGAACCAATCTGGACAACAGAATAGACAACCAAACTGTAATCATCTATAATGTTTACGCCCCCAACCATTACAGAGAAAAGGAAATTCGTTGGGATGATCTTAAGGCTAGCATCAATGGTGAATTAAACTTAAATATCATAGCGGCAGGCGACTTTAATCTTATCTTACATGCCAACGAAAAACGGGGAGGTTGTTTTTCACCAGACCCCTTCAAAGGCCGGTTGGAGACTATCATTCAAGATCATGATCTAGTGGATGTTGCACCTAAAAACCGTAGGTGCACTTGGAGCAACCGCAGGCTTGGCATTGGCAATATAATGGAAAGGCTAGACATGTTTTTAATCAATGTTTCGTTTCTTTCCTCCTCCGTGGGATATGCTAGCATTCTTACCACTTCAGCCTCTGATCACTATACCATAATCCTCACTCTGGAAACTCACTACCCCCTTGGGCCTATACCGTTTAAATACAGTCCCCTCTGGAATTGGGTTCCAGCTGTCAGAGAAATTGTATAGGGAAGTTGGAATCAGCACGTTGAAGGCTCATCAGGCTTCATTTGGGAAACTAAACAAAGAAGAACCAAACAGGCTATCAAAGAATGGGCAAGAGCTAATTATAAGGAACCTGAGGAGACCAAAAAGAAAATCAAGAATGAATTAGAGAGCATCCAAAGTGATAGAAGAAAATGGCCTCTCTCAATAGAATATGGAGCAAGAAAGCACTCTCTATTCACCGCTGAGTCACATAAACAGGGAAGAAGAATCCAAATGGCGTTTAAAGTCAAGGCAACTCTGGCTCCAAGGTGGCGGTAAATATACAGCGTTTTTTCACACACAGGCCACTGCTCGAAAACTCAGGAATAATGTAAGCTCAATCTTGGATAATGAAGGCAACGAGCAAAACACCCAAGAGGCCATTAGAAAGGTTGCCACTGAACATTACAGAGATCTTTTAACTGAAACTAAAGGAGAAGAGGATTATGCCGATTTTCTTCAACACTTACCCAAAGGAATCACTAAGGAGATGAATGACAGCCTAAATAAAGAAATTGATGAGGAGGAAATCAGAAGAACGATTTGGACTCTGAATCCTGATAAGACTCCTGGGCCTGATGGATTCCCCATTTGTTTCTATAGGGTGTTCTGGGGTTTAATCAAAAAGGATCTGATCAAGATGATCAGATGGATCCAGCGAAAGGGTAAAATAGGAGGTTACACCAATGCCACATTTCTCGCCCTCGTCCCTAAAGAAAATCGACCTACTTCCTTTTCTCGGTTTAGGCCCATATCCCTTTGCAACTCCTCCTACAAAATTTTGTCCAAAATATTAGCATCTCGTCTCAAACCCCTCCTCCCCTCTCTGATCTCCGAAAACCAAGGAGGGTTCTTTCCCAACAGGAAAATTACTGATTCTATTCTTCTTGTGCAAGAAGCCATTCATTCGAGCCTCTCCAGGAAGGAGAAAGGGTTTATCCTCAAACTTGACTTGGCCAACGCCTTTGATAGGGTTAGGCACTCCTTCCTTAGAGTTGTTTTAAAAAAGATGGGGTTTGAGATGCCCTTCATTAGTCTTATCACTGCTTACATCTTTGGGCCCCAGATTTCCCCTCTGGTTAATGGTAGACCAGGTGAAGCCTTTCAATCCTCCCGGGGTCTTAGACAGGGTTGCCCCCTTTTCCCTTATCTTTTTATCCTTATGGCGAAATCCTTTAGTCAAGCTTTGGACTTTAACAAAAGAGTGGGTCTCATCACTCGAATCAAATTCGAGAATGGAGCCAAGAATATCAACCACTCACAATTTGCTGATGATACCTTGCTAATTGGAGGAGCCTCCACTACTATAGCAAGGAGGTTCAAGATTCTTCTTAATCAATTTATGGGGTACTCTGGAGGTTTGGTCAATCAGCTAAAAAGTTGTATATATGGATGGAATGCATCAAATCAGGTCATCCACAATATTGCAAATATTTTTGGTGTCCCTTGCAATTTGGATTCGACTCATTTCTCTTACCTAGGCATGCCAGTGAGCCTAGGACCTCTGAAGGCAAGAACTTGGGACAGTATCATTGACAAGGTGAAGCGGAAAGTGCAGCAACGGGGATCAATGTGGCTCAACCCAGCAGGCCACCTCATTCTCCTTAAATCAGGTATTTCTTCTCTTCCCCTCTATCGTTTTTCTCTATACCAAGCCCCAGCTACCTCTCATCACAAAATGGAAGTTGTTCTCCGCCATTTCCTATGGCAAGGAGGGAAGAACGATAAAAAGAAATTCAACTTAGTCAATTGGAAACAAGTCATTCAAGCCCAGGACAGAGGAGGTCTCGGTATTAGGTCCCCCAAATTTTTAAACCTAGCCTTTGGAGGGAAGATTGCTTGGAGGCTCATAAATGGTCCCTCTACATGGTGGAATAGGGTTCTGGAAACCAAATACTTGAACTTCCCCAGACAGCAATTACTTGACTCTGATATCCCCAATAGAGACTCTTCAAAAATCTGGCGATTATGTAAAAAGGCTATTTCGTTTATGACTCAGAATATATCCAAAGTCCCCAGGGGAGGAGCTAGTATTTATATTGGCTCTAATAAAATTCTGGGACAGCAACCAATAAACAGGTACGAAGAAACCATTCCTATTCTTACTTTTCTCAACAACAGCGGTATCCATTATCTGGATCAAATTTCTAGATGGGATCCACAGTCTCTTATCTGGCTTGGGTGGTCCTTCCCTGTAATTCCCAGTGATCTTAATTATAGTCTGTCCACTCTGCAGTCTCTCCTTCACAGTAAAGCTCCCATCAAAAAGAATGAGATCGATGGCTTTCGATGGGACCCAACTGGATCGAAATACACTATCCAAGCAGGCCACCAGCACATCTGCCATAGCACTTTACCTATGACATTATGGAATCACTAGAGAATGGTTTGGAAGTCAGAGGCCCTTCCAAAAATCAAATTTTTTATATGGGCCCTTCTAAAAGGGAAAATATTAACAACAGAGAATTTGCAACAGAGGGGCATCAACGGTCCATCTCGTTGCCCCAACTGCTACGACGCTGAAGAAACTATGCATCACCTTTTTGTCGAATGTCCCTATGTTGTTGATTGCTGGAAAAAATTGTCCCTCACTGATAATTTACCTTGGAACTCCCAGCATTCCATAGGGGAAGTGATTCATGTCTAGAAAAAGAGTTGTCCTTGGAAAAATAAGAGGAGCAATCTAGTGAAGAGAGTATGGAATACTCTCCCCTACACCATGTTATGGAGTATTTGGCTAGCAAGAAACCGGAAAACCTTTAAGGACAAGAGCTCGGCTACAAGAATTATTTGCAATAAGGCTAAGAATCTGGCTCTTGAAACTATTTCTGTCAAAACCCAAAGCAACATCGATGCAGCAATGTATAGTGTTGAAGAAAGAAGTTTCATTAGCTACATTCTGGACAAAAATAACAGCACTCAAAAAGGCAATATAGTGAAAGATCAGCGCAGTCAGGAAGCCCATTCTTGGAAAATCAGGGTAAAAGAGGACGAGTTTGCAAATTGGTTACAAAAATGCAACAGCTACTACCTTTTCTTCGACAGAGCATCTAAGTCAAACCCAGGAATTGTTGGAGCAAGGGGATTGATCCTAAATGCTAATGGGGGATGTGTCCTCTACTATGAATGGGGTCTAGTGAATATATCTAATAACAGGGCGGAAGCATTGGCCCTTTATCAGGGGCTAACTCAGCTCAGCATACTAGGAATAAGAACAGCAAAGGTCTTCGGAGATTCTTCAATTGTTATTAGCCTTATGGTGCAACAGAAAGAGTCACCCAACGTTCTCCTACAACAGGTCATTCAAAGATGTCAACTCTTGCACCAGACAATAGGTAATCTGCAGTATCATCACATCCTTCGTACTCTCAATAAGCAGGCTGACAGGCACGCCAACAAGGCTTGCGATAGGACAATGGGCAGTTTGTGTTGCAATGCCAAGGAGATACAGCGATCTTTGCCATGATCTAAATTAGTTTACCCTGCAACAAATCGGATAGCTCTGACAGAAAGAAGTGGACTCAGATTTTCCAGATATACAACAAGATCATTATCCGCAAAGGGATTTGGCACAGATTTGATCTCTCTAAAACTCAGTTCACATTCAGTAATCTTGTCGTTTTCTATCTTATCATTCTCAACTCTCTAGCTTCTCAGGACAGCCTCCTGGTCCTCCTGCGTCTTTCTCCGGATCCCCTTTCACGCCCCATGTATGGCCCTCATCCCCCACACCCTTCTATATATTATCCCTCCCTCTTCCCTTTCTCAGCGCCCTTCCTCCTGATAGCTTCTATGTGCGATCACTCTCGGCATCGTCATCTTGCCTCTATTTTGCGTTGGATCCCTGTTGACCGAATTGTTGTATTTGCCTCCTCTGTCTGAAACCTCAGGCAGATCTTCATTGCCTTTTTCCGTATTATTATCCTCTCATTCCCAGCTTCTCCAATGGCTCGCAGAGAGGATTGCCTTCACTGTTCGGATCTTCAAGTTGTGCTGGAAGAAATTAGAGCTTAGCAGAAGATATTAGACAATCAACAGATGATTTTAGATGCAAAAATCGACAATCAGAACCGTATCATCAACGACAAGTACCGAGCAGAAATCGATATGTTCCTGCACAGGGTCTCTTTTCTTCATGAGCAGTTCAACCATCTGACTAACAAGTGCAGCCATGTGGAAAAGTCCATAGAAATTCTGAAATACATGATGGACAAACGCAACAACGTAGCCCCAAGCTCTTCAAGCACATTGATGGGGATGAAAAGCTGGAGGAATCCACAACACGGCATATTAGTCACATTAACATAGATTAGATATGTTTTGCAAATGTCAGTTTTTGTTGCTCCAATTTGTAAGAGTCTACTTTTGTCTTGAATTTCTCAAAGCCAAAACAAGCAGGATTAAGGAGAAAATTATGTTTTGTAACTACTCTGATCCTGGCTTGGAGTCCAAACTCCCTTTTTATTTTCAGATATTAATACAACAACCGACT
>APFE031472281.1:145581-183789 GCA_000404065.3 Pinus taeda
ATATATATATATATATATATATATGTCGATAAATTGCAATAAATGTCTCTACAAATGCACCCTCCATGGATATCGTCCAAATTTAGTAACTAGACCAAGTAAATGCATACAATGTGCCATATGTGACCCTCCAAGAATGCCACATGCCTCCCAATAAATGGCCTCCATAATCACCTTAAATGAAATAATGTATGTGCTAAGTCAAAGAGGTGAGTGTGTTCTTCAATGGAAGTCAAAAGATGACAAATGTAGCTGGAATATCCATGCAACAAAGATGAAAGAACCCTAGGAGAGGTGTGCCCTAACAAAATGTTCATGTAACCACCTAAACCACCCAACAAATAATAAAATATCTCTATGGCAAGTGTGCCTAAGGAAGAAGAGCCAAAGTGGTCAGGCCTCTTAAATGCTCATTAAACCATACACACAAGAGAGAGTAGCACTCAAGCTTTTAACCTCCAAGGTAATAAAATGGATTAATTTAAGCACTGACTAGTTAAATCAACCTAAACATGAATGCACAACAATTAATGCTTAAATAAAACTACCATCCAACTTCCCATTAGTCACCAACTAATCAAATCAACATGAACATGTTTGCTAATGAGGGGTGGGGCACACACTCCAACATGTGTTGTACCATGGAAACAAGATGTATCTCCTAGCAAAAGATGACCCTTCGCAAGGCCACCTAGGATTGAACCTAAGGTGAACCACTAGAGGATTATAACATGATTAATACCTCATGAAAACTCAAAAAAGGCTTGATAATAAAAGATGTATGTAGTGCCCCACTTCAAATCTAGCTTAGGAAAAAGCACATCGACAAGGGTACTAAAATCATCAAACACATTCCACCTAGGTGATGTCCAGCAATTTTTTTGTTTTTTGTAAGCTATATAAGGATATTTATATTATGAAAAAACTAGTATTACATTGATAACTTTGGTTTGCCAAAAACTCTATGGGATCCCCAAAACAAGTAGATTAAACAACCATTGTTTCCCTAATCCTAGTTTTAGCCAAAAAAGAAAGCAAAAATACTTACTAGCTTTCAAACTATCTAGCCCATTGGTAATTACATACATTAGTGCTTGATGGACATTCAGACAAAATAGTGTTTGCATATAGCATCATAATACATATGGATCGCCATAGACACATAATAGAAATAGATATAGCATATACAAAAGATAAACCAAGTGCCATAAAAGAATATTACTTTAATATAATGACTGGAGAAAGAGCATTGGAGTCGCCTTGGGGTGAATCCTCTGCTGGTGCATTGATAACAGTTGGTGTGAGGCTGTGAGTCAGAGCCAGAGATGGAATCGGAGACCACATAGCGTTCTAGCTATGTTAGTCTGATGACTATATCATCCATCATGTATATGATGTCCCAAAGGATCCTTTTGATCTCCTCTTGTCCTGTAAATAACTGGTAGTGGTCAACTTGCTTGTCCTTTATTACCATGTGAAGCAGTGTTTCGAGTTGATGGTGCAGAGCCACTGAGTGGAGAAAGCGAAGTCTTATTTGACAAAATTTCTCAAGATCTGGAGTCCATTTGAAGGTGTTGCCAATGATTTCAGTGTCAGAAAAATATGTCCTATCCCCAAATTCCTTTGCTTCAAAGTGAAGGATCTCATTCCTCACTTTTAGGGGGGCAAAGTCAAAGTGGTAAGCCACTGAGTGCCAACCAAATAGACATCGGCGTCAAGAAGTGGAACTTCTTGCAGAACCAACGCGTCGACTAGCTCAGCACAATCGAGGAGCCATGAAAACACTTATTACAACTAGACCTAACCGAACTAGGATGATATAGGTGGTGTGACCAGACACCAATGTTGTGACCCAGAGTCGAACCCGAAGACTATAATGATCACAGGATTAGAATTCAAGGGAGCACAAACTTGAATGCGAGTGAATCAAGTCAACATAATGCGAGTGAAACAGCAAGGCAAGACATTAGAAAGGCCCCGTCAACCATCAACAGGATGAACGCTCCTAGACAACTACTGATATATACCTCCTCTTGACACTAGCTTTGTGGATGGGAAAGGTATATGGAAACTGTGCTTAAGGACCTTGGGAAGACTAGACTTATGATTTGATCAGAGCAAAATTGAAAAATTGCCCGAGTACCTGACATCATAGACTAGAACCGGACAACTAAATGAGACACCCGCAGAGTCAGCGATTTGGGAGGGGTTGGAAGGTAACACAACAACCATCTTGAATGAAGGGCCTACCACTGTGTTATGTAAAAATATTACGAAAAACATGGGCATCTACAAAACCCAAACAGACTACCAAAACCAAACGATTCACAATAAACTATGACTTGACTATAAATGTTGAAACCCAAAGGACTTTAAATGTATCAACTGACCTTCCCCAATATTGTCAAGCACCAGCATTACTGAGTCGTGTGGAGTATAGGTAGAAGGAGGTTGCCAGAGCTGGAAATGTCGTACAAAATTCGCCACCCTAAGGCGAGCTCTGTTGAAATATGTAACTAGGTTCAGTCTTCATAAATGTATTTGAGTCACAATAAAATGTACTTATTAAAAGAATGAAGAAAAATATTTTTATTATTATTATGACTTATTAAAGCATGTGTTTCATGCTTGGGTCATCTTATTTTAGGTCAAAGTCCCCATTGAGGACTTCTAGGATTTATTACGAGTCGTTAGAATCATTGTCCATTGAAAGAGACCCTTCTTGGGCTTTCAAATCATGTAAAAAGAATTATTTTTGAGTCAAATAATTCTTCTAGGATTTGCAATATGTTGTAGTAGAGTATATCATACCTCTAGAAGAAACATTAAAACCCTAGATGTAATGAAGGTTGCTATGAAATGCTCAAAGTCTTGATATAGTCTACGGTTTATGATAAAAACCCTAGCAAGAAGTTGAAGAGTATGTCTCTTGTTTGTAACTAAGCTTGGGTATTTAATGTCTAAAGTTGAATGCTTTCATTATATATGGTTAACTTCATGCTTCTATAGATTCGGTTGTACTTGCTATCTAAGTTGTGCAAGTACATAATCTTCAAGACGTTGAAGATGCTCGTAAAGTAAAGTTGATATGATAAGCATGACGAAGAAAGTTATACTGGTCATGATAACTCTGATAAGAAGGATGGAAGCCATAAAAGATTCTCCATTGTCGTAGAAAAGAAGTGGAACTCCCTAAGTTAAGAGGGAGCTTGAATGAAAGAAATCTTCTAAGTTAAGAGGGAGCTTGAATGAAAGAAAACTCCTATGTTAAGAGGGAGCATGAATGAAAGAAATATCCCTAAGTTAAGAGGGAGATTAGATGAAAGGAATCTCCCTAAGTTGAGAGGGAGGGCATATAATAGTCATATTGAACACCCTGAAAAATGGAGAATGTATTTGAGGGGTTGTTGAAATAATAAAAGTTGGATCTATGTAGAATATGTTGTTACATGTGAAGTAGGATTGAAAGATGTATGATTAAGGAATCTTTTGTCAAGATTCATTTGGAAGTCCTACTATGATAAACTGAGAAGAAACGTCAGTTGTCTGAAAGACCTCGGAGGTTTGTGTTTACCTATGTACATTTGAAATATTGTCATTGATTGGGGTTGTGTTTTGTACAGGTAAATGTTTTTAAAGGTTTTATAGCATGCAGGTTACACGAGAGAGATTTGTTACCAATCTGTTTGATCGGGGAAGGGATTTGCTATGATTGGAATAATAGAGAGAGATGAGGCTTTGTGTGTGAGAAACATTGCCTAGGAAGACATCTAGCTAGCACTTTATGTTGATGTCAGTGCTCGAAGTAGGGAGTGTGGCGTTGTTCATGGAGCTCTGACCTCGAATACGCACCTAGATCCCTGGGTTGATGGTTAGCAAGTAAGCATGATGGTACCTAGAGAGGCTGAAAGATTTAGTCCTGTAAGAATTTACAGAGTAAGTTCGTTAGATAGAACACCAAAGGACACCGCTCACAAACAGATCACAGATCAATACACCAGTTTTCTTAACTTGGTTAAAACCCTCAAAGACGGAAACAGTCCACAGCCTGAGCCAACACAGCCACTTCAGGCAATTTATTAATAAAAGAAAGAAAATTTACATAAGCTTCTCTCATGAACAACTTGGGATAGGATTAAAGGATGTACAAATATGACACAATAGGAGAAGGAAGGATGCATTAGAGCCTATCCCCCCTTCGTGACAACTTCCTAAACTCCAACCATAAATCGAAGTTTAGTAAAGATGTCTGCAACTTGATCGTCTATTGAACAATATTGCACTTCAAGAACATGGTCATGAATGACCTTTCTGATGAAGTGCATGTGTAGTTCAATGTATTTGTTGCACTGATGTTGGACTAGATCTTTGCATAGTTGAATGGCACTTTGATTATCACACCAATGTGTAGTCGGATGTTGTTGTTGAAAACCAAACTCTGATAGGATTTGATGAAGCCACAGGGCTTCCTTACTAGTTTCTACGGCGCCACGATACTCTGCTTCCGCTAAAGAAAGAGAAATGGCACTTTGTTTCTTGCAAGCCCATGTAATAGGTCCAGAACCAAGAGTGAAAATATAACCTGCAGTAGACTTCCGATCATCAGGGTCACCAACCCAATCGGAATCAGTGAAACCAACCAATAGAGGAGATGCTTCTGCACTGTAATGAATCCCAAACTGAACTGTACCTCAAACATAACGAAGTATTCTCTTCGCTGCTTTCCAACGACTTTCATGTGGGTTTTGCATAAATCGAGCAATAAGGCCAACAGCAAAGGAAAGGTCAGGATGAGTATAGGTCAGATACAAAATTTTTCCTACAAGCTGACGGTACAAGGTAGCATCAATTTCAGGGGAAGTACAAGTGATTGAATGTTTGGCTCCACACTCAAAGGGAGAAGGGGCTCGCTTACAGTCTTCCATGTGAAAGTGGCGTAGAAGATCACATGCATACTTGAACTGGGAAAGGGAAATACCTTCCTTGGATTGCAAGACTTGAAGACCAAGAAAATAATGCAAGTGTCCTAAGTCTGTCATTTCAAACTGCTTTTTAACGCTGGACTTCACATGGTTTATAAGGTTTGGGATCACTACCAATAAGGATAAGATCATCGACATAAAGAAGAAGAATGATAAGGGACTTACCCACTTTCTTGGTGTAGACAGCGTTATCAGAATGACACCTAGAAAAGCCAGTATCTAAAAGAAAGCTATCCATTTTAGCATACCAAGCCTGAGGGGCTTACTTGAGACCATAAAGGGATTTCTTAAGCCAACATACAAAGCTAGAGTCTGTTTGTATGAAGCCAGGAGGTTGTTCCATATAGATTTCTTCATGCAAGTCCCCATACAAAAAGGTAGATTTAACATCCATCTAATCGACTTCCCATTTGAAAGAGGCAGCAAGGGAAAGAACAAGGCGGATAGAGTTAATTTTGGCAACAAGGGAGAAGCTTTCAATATAATCAATGCCTTCAACTTGTGAAAAACCCTTAGCAACAAGACGAGCTTTATGTTTATCAACTTTTCCATCTAGTCCATACTTGGTTCTGTAAACCCATTTGCATCTAACAAGTTCTTCGTCCCTTTGGAAGAGGAACAAGATCCCATGTATCATTTGCCAATAATGAACGATATTCTTCATTCATAGTTGTGTCCCAATCTGGATGGCCTGAAGCTTCTGCAAAGGTGTCAGGATCATAATTCGCTAGAGCTTGAGCCAGTAAAGAAGAGGCCCTACGAACTGAGAACGTGTACACCGTTGATCTGTAGGATCACCTACAAGAGCACCTGCTACATCCCGAGTAGCACAGACCCATTTTGGAAGTTGAGGAGCTGAAGGAGGATCTTGAGAAGGGGGGGGGGATTGTCATCCTCGTTGTCATCATCTGAAGAAGAAATATTTTCAGAAGTAAAAGGGATAGAGAGAGGTGGCACATCCGCCGATATATTTTCAGCAAACTTTACATCTCTTCTAGTGATAATATTTTTGGACTTAAGTGGAATAAGTCTATATGCTTTCACATCTTTAGAATATCCAACAATAATACATTTTTCACTCTTAGGTTCTAAAGCTTTATGTTTCTCGTCTAGAATATGGGCCCATGCTTCACTTCCAAAAACACGAAAGTGACTTACATCTAGTTTAATTGAGCTCCATGCTTCTTATGGAGTGGTATTCTTTAAAACCTTAGTGGGAGTGCGTTTTACTATGTAATTTGCACAATTAATTGCTTCCACCCAAAAATTAAGACCAAGTCCTTTAGATTGAAGCATACAATCAACCATTTCCTTTAAGGTGCGATTCTTCCTTTCAGCTACACCATTTTGTTGTGGAGTATATGGAATAGTATGTTGCATTTGAGTTCCGTGCTCAGTGCAAAAGTTGATGAATTTTTTGTTAACATATTCTCTACCATTATCTGATCTTAGCTTAAGAATTTGATGTCCAGATTGTTTCTCAACAAAGGCCTTAAAGACCAAGAACATGTTAAAGATTTCACTCTTGAGTTTTAAGAAGTATACCCAAGTGTGCCTTGAGAAATCATCAATGAAAGTTAAGAAATATTTGTAGCCAAAGACTGAAACAACTAGAAGTGGACCACATAAATCACTATGCACAAGTTGTAAAGAGGTTGAGGCGTGCCAAGAGGCACATTTATCCCGATGATGTTTTCCGAGTACACATTTAGAACAAACACCATCTCTGCAAGATACCATAGGAAGACCTGTCACCATATTTTCTTTACATAGATTTTAAAGGGAATGATAGTTTAAGTGACCAAATCGCTCATGCCAAAGCCTGCTCACTTCATCATTATGAGCAACAAATATTGAGGGAAGTGTTGATGACCCAAAGTTGTTAAACTTATACAACCTTGTAGAATCATCAGCAATGCCAGTAGCTAAAATATGTCTAGGATCTCTTAGGTCCTTAATTACAACATCGTGAAGTGAAAAATTCAACAATTTTACCTTCACCCAAATGAGTTATCTGATATACAAATAGAAGGTTGCAGGATAAGGTTGGAACACATAATACATCATTAAATTGACCATTGTCTAGATGAATAGTTCCAGTCCCTACAACACTAAGAGATCTATCATCACCAACATATATATTTTTGGTGTTACAATCATTTAAAGAAGAAAACATGCCTTTGTTTTTGGCCATGTGATAAGAAGCTTCAGAATCAATGAGCCATTCATGCAAATGAGAAGAAGAAGATACATTTAGTGCATAACCAAAACGAGATGCTTGACAACCACATGCAGAAAGTGTTATCCCTGAAGATGGAGTTGAAGTTGAAGTTGAAGAGTGCTCCAAATGGATGTTATGTTTCTTCATTGTTGCTTCCAAGGCTTCCACCTTCTTAAAGCATTTGGATTCTAAGTGGCCATCTCGATTACAAAAGTGGCAATGTCTATCAGTGTTCTTCCCTTTGTTTTTATTTGCCTCATCATTTTGTTGAAATGATTTTTTTGAAATGATTTTTCATTTTGAGACTGAAATTGCTTACGACCCTTGTTTGATTTATGACCATTCTTTTTAGGACAGTGCTTCTTAGGATTCTGTGAATTTGGTTGTTGCTGGGCGGCCAAGGCTTTTTAGAAGAGTTTCCAAGATTAAGAAGGCCAAGATGTAAGAGTTTTTCTTGTTCTCTTATTAAATAATCACAAAAGGCATCGAAAAAATGGGGACTTGTAGTCTTGTCCTTGAGAAATAAATGCTTCTCTAGTAGAATGGAAGGTGGAAACAAACACAGAGTAGGCTAGCCCCAATTTAGTAAGAATGGAATAGATAAAGGTACCATCTTCTTTCTTAACCTTAACACCTTCCAAGAGAAGTCTAAGGGTCTTGAACTTGGACAAAAAAATTTCAATGGAAGAAAAATTATTCGGGTCCAACATAAGCAACTCATTTTCGAGTTAATGATCTATAATTTCATTTTTAATTCCAAAAACTTTAGTGAGCTATTTCATTGCTTCATTAGGGGTATCAAATTCTGCAATATGGAATCTAAGGTCTAGAGAAATAGACACTACTATCAACCCACGTGCTTGATCTTGTATGTTTTCCCATTTGGCTGCCTTATCTTCATCTTTAGGTTTAGTTTCTTGGCCTGAAAGACCTTTACTTCTAAGTAAATCCACAATGTAGGACCACCATTAACAGTAGTTGGTGCTATCAAAAATAACTTGACATGGACTTTCCATTTTAACAGAAATTGAAGTTGTAGATGTTGAAACTAAGTGTTCCAATGGAAAGATCTCGGAAAATTACGTTGATTCAAAAAAAGGCTCTGAAAACGACCTCTGGATGAAGAAGTTATCGCATTTTGAAGAAAAGTTGTTGACGATGCCAACGAAGTGCGTGAATGTGTGGAAGTGAAAGATAATGTTTTATTTAAAAAAACCCCCCCCCCCCCCCCTTTCCAAACTTGATCTAATTAGCTCACTTTAAAAAAAAAATATTATGTGACCCACTTTTAGAAATAAGTGAAAGTCACTTTTACAATGGTACTTTATGAACTACCCACTCAATTGTAACTTAAATAAAAGATAAAGAAACTTTAGAATTATAAGTGACTCGCTTTTTATAATGGGTGAGAACACTTTTACATAAAATAACTTTAAAACATTAGTTACATGTGCTTTTTGAAAAAATAACTCAACAAAAAAAAAAGACTTGAACCCAAGATCTCTATTCTCATAAAGAAACTTTGGACCAAGTGAGCTAATTTAAAAGGTTTGTAATTTTTGGAAAAGAGGAAAGGTTTTTTTTTAAGTCACTGAAGCTTTGGGGTGCGTTCTTACTTGAAAAACTATTTTTCCCTACAAAACAAAAAACCACACAACCCAACACGAACATACAAAAGAAAACCAAACCTTATGGCTTGAAGTTAGTTTTCGCCAGAACCTAAATATTTCCTTGAATGTTTTTGATTTTCCGAGATCACACTAAGGCGCGGGGGAAAAGAGCGAACGCATGAGAAAAATCCTTTCTGTTTTTGATTTTCCCTAATCGCACAGAGTCACGAGGCAAAGAGAATACGCAGAAATGAAAGGTATAGATCCGGTAATAAAAAATAGAGAGCTAAATAAACCGAAATAAATAAAGAGATGAGTAGCTAAAACTGCAAAAAAAAACAGTATACCTCCAGATCTTAAAAATGATGTAGCTAGGGCTACTGGAAACATTTTTGCGTGAAACGAAAGGGGTTCCTCACTGGAACAGATGCTCCTAACACAATAGAGCAATCCTCTCTGCCCGAAAGCGGTCAGAAACAGTAGATCTAGGAAACAACGGTCAGATGCAGTTGTACTGGCTTCCGATTTGGATCACCAACGGATGCGACTTTCAAATAGCTCTGATACCATATAGGGATTTACGGGGTAAATTCCTCAAATAGAACACCAAAGGACACCGCTCACAAACAGACCAGAGATCAATACACCAGTATTCTTGACGTGGTTAAAACCTTCAAAGAGGGAAATAGTCCACCGCCTGAGCCAATATGGCCACTTCAGGTAATTTATTAATAAAAGAAAGAGAATTTACATAAGCTTCTCTCATGACCGGTCACTCTACAAATGACCCTCCATGCTCTTTAAATAGAGATCATGGACCAATCGGGTGTTAAGCCACGGATCAAGTGTCGGTAATACTGAGGAGAGAATGAACCCTCGGATCACTTCATGTCTAGAACATATCGGACCGTCAGATTGTAAGTTACAAAAGTACATAGTAAAGAAACACACTTTACCTAACTCTACACTGGACCAAGTTATACTTAACTATTTCCTATGTGTCAGAATATCCTAACAAGTCCATCTTATTCCCACCTGGATAGATTGCCCTAGTCAAGAATCTAGTCCATGGCATTAGGGTGCCTAAATTGTTGGAGGACCTTGGATAGATTTCCCTGATCAGTAACCTAGTCCAAGGCATTGCAGTGCCTAAATTCTTCATGGTTCATGTGTTTTAAGATTTTCCTTGTACTTATGAATACCTCCCTAGTTAAGAGGGAGTGTTGAAATATGTAACTAAGTTCGATCTTCATAAATGTATTTGAGTCACAATGAAATGTAGTTATCAAAAGAATAAAGAAAAATATTTTTTTTAATAATTACTACTTATTAAAGCATGGGTTTCATGCTTGGGTCATCTTGTTTTAGGTCAAAGTCCCCATTGAGGACTTCTAGGATTTATTATGAGTCATTAGAGTCATTGTCCATTAAAAAAGACCCTTCTTAGGCTTTCGAATCATGTAAAAATAATTATTTTCTAGTCAAAAATGAATTTAGTCACCTCCACACCAAGTCGGCCTCAAGAAGGGTAATTCGACCTCATTGGAAGGCTATATATACAAGGTAGTTCGAATTCATTTGGAGCAATTCATTCTCACACACAGTTTGATATCCTGAAGCTAGAAACTATGAAGTGCAAAGTTAGAAAAGAGCTGGAAGGAGGTTGAAAAAGAGTGCGAGCTTTTGGAGGAAGATATAAGACACCAAGATCGAAATTTTGGGCCATCTCTCTCACTTTTGAGGAGTATCAAGGGAGATCAAAGTTTTCTTTGTCTAGTCAAATTTTTAGTTGCTATTGCTACTGGGTCAAAGCTGTTACTATAAGTTGATGCTGCTAGGTCAAAGTTGTTTTTGAAGGGTTATAATCTGCAGGAAGGATTGAGGATTGACTTGGTGTGGAGGAAGTTTTTGTCTAGGTCAAGAGTCTTGGATTATCTCGAGAAACTATTGAAAGAAAAATTATTCACTGGGTTTCCCCTAGCTAGGGGTTTTTCCCTAGCTGTCCACCTACATCTGTTGTCCTTGTGCTATTTTTTTGGTAATTACTTGATGAACTAAAAGATAAAAGAAGAACATAAAGATAAAAGAATCACATGTAATTATCTATATAAGAAAATATTTTGTCTGCCTTGTTTTCTAACGACTCCCTATATTTATAGAAAAAACCAATGACCTAAGGATGAAACGAGCCAAAAATACCTCTTGACCGATCGAGAGCCAAAGAAGGACAAGTGTGCTTCCTAGCACCCATGTTAATAACCTCATTAAACACCAGAGTCATGCGCAATGCATTCATGACCAGCGTCAAAGGTCGGAAGTTGCAAACAAAGCGAATGTTAGACAGAATTCCATCGTTCACCACTTGCCTGCATTTAAAGTGATTTGACAAAACTCCATGTGGTGACCCTATAGATGGTAGAACTGCCACACATGGGTGGGCATTCGGATAGGTGGTGATGTGGGCTCGGATCACCAGAGGTGCCTTCCTCTTCACCATTGTTTTCCTTCACATGTCAATCATGTTGACTGACACCAATTAATACGGTAAATGCACCCACAATGGGGAGATGTCCAGCAATTGTTACAATATTAAGTCATATCACCAAGGCAAAGTGCACTACTGCTACACACCCATCATCTAACCACATCAACATCATATGAGAAGAAGACAACAGAAATGATAACCCATCCAATCATCAAGTATGTCCCCACCACACATCCAACACAAGAGGTCCATATATAACACCCCTCCTAGTGACAAAAATAATACCACATCACCAGGCAAAAGTCACTAGGAACTAAGGCATTGTCATGAAACATTTATCTCCTAACACCATCATCTAACCCCTTAATGGCTAGAACCAACATCCATATCCAAGATAAACAATTCCACAACACCAATATGAGAGACCATGCTCCAAGATACTAGCAAACATGCAAGCAAGGGTTGATCAACATGGCAAGCACATGCAAGAACACCACCAAATCAACAAGCTCAATCATTCAACCAAGGATAAGAGAGACTTCCCCAAACCAAAGGCCTCCAACAAATGATCCAATACAATCAAGAGAAGGGTCTCCATGAAGATGAATCCCCCAAGTTGGTCCCATGTTCAAGGTACTAATAGCAAAACTCCATCAATGCGAAACCTCATATAATATGAGATGTAACAAGTACTAAGATAAGATTGTTGGTAAAGGATTCTCAAAGAATGATGGAATTAACCCAGTAAGAATGTTCCTCCATTTGCTAGAGAATTCCCTCAAACAATGGGAGTTGACATTGTTGAGGCATTTGTTTCAATTTTTGGAGGTTTTAGGTGCATGGACGAGACCCATGTTTGTAGGTTGATGCAAACCCCTTATGGCTTGATTGAATACACAATGAACTCTGTATTTTATGATCGATGAATTGTTACCCATGTTGGGATATTCTGAGATTTGTGGAAATTTGTATGTTTGGCTTCTTGATTGACTTACCACTTGTATTGGTCCTATATACAAATGAGTTTTTCATTGCAAAGAGTTTGAGTAACTCATACTGTGGTGGAAGAACAAATTGGCCCATGAAGTTGACATGAAGAACAATGGAGGTCAGCAAGTTGATAATGAATTCTTTCAAAAAAAACAAGAAAGTACTTGTTGACGAGGAAAAATCTCTTGCCAACAGTTAGGGGGTCTCCCCGATGTGAAGTCCCAATTAGACCTAGCACCATTTGGGATAGGAGCCCCATCCAGTATATGGGCTCGGCTGCCACCAAGAATGTTTTTCCCCTGGTTATCAAATGTGGAGATGTTAGAACAAGGATAAGAATGAAATGCCCAGAGAATGGAGATAAGAACAACTCATGATTGATAACCTACAGAATGGAACACAAGAACATAACAGCAAAACAATAAGAAGCATGTCTCAAGAAGGGTTAGTGAGCTAAAACCATCTCAGACATACATAAACAGAGAAGTGTCAAAAGTTAATTGCAAATCAGTTCACAATAAGTTATCGGCATAGTGTGAAATAAGAAAGCAATGAATCAAAACAAACATGTAAGCTATAAGCCACAAATTAGTTCACTAACATATCACCTACCTGAAGACACACATACAAACACAATGGAAATACTAGACAAGTAATACAACCACTATGAAGATGCACAAGAATCAAAGCCAAAAGTGAAGAACTTCCCAATATTCATGCTGCAAGTTCAAGTACATAATCAGCAAGTACATCATAGCCCAGCAGTGGAACATGCGCTGCTCATACCATCTTCCAAAGCAAAACCCTAGCCTCACAACAACTCACCCTACTAGCTGCCAAGAGTTGAGTGCCTCTAGTTCCTTAAGCACAAAACAACTATCTAAAACTAGCCTAGCTCAAGTGCTAAAGTCCCCTTCCAAATGAGACACGAGGGTATATTTATAGAAGTGAGGTGACTATTCACCTACCATGACCTTTCGGCTACCCTCATGACTCTTGAACTTCCTCAAAACTTTCTAATGTCTAATGACTATTACATGCCCAAATTGATCTCATCATAGTCATTGCAACTTGCCATTATGATAAGAAATATTTACATTATGATAGAAGTTATGAGGAGAATAAAGATGGTTCTTGGAAAACCTAGAGTACTTGTTGTGAATGTTGTTGCAAAGTCATGGAGACTTGCATGAGATGATGATCAGGGTTGCGATGTTTGTTTTTCACATATAATATCTATTTGCCTACTACCTCCTTAGATGGTTAAATATTTTCCTTCAAGCTTTCCTTGGAACATTTATTCATGCCATGTGCCATCTTTATGTGAGGGTGCTACCTTGAGATCTATGAAACAAGGGTCCATTTGTGCCCATTTTAGCTCTTGACCAAATAGAAAAGGCATCAAAAGTGAGAATCACATTATCGTTTGAGCCTCTAAAGATTGAGTGCTCCTTTTCTAGCAGACTTTTTGACTTTGGCAAATGTGCTAGCTATGTTGTGTTCTCTTTTCGGTCTTAGGCATTCCTCAAAATTAGCTTTGCCTATCTTCATTTGACCCTCTTTATGTTGTTTGTTCCACATTCAATGTCATTTGGTCTGTTCAACTATCTCGATAATCCTCAACATGTTCACCCCTTTATCTAGGTCCCAAGAACATGTGTATTGTCATTCTAGTAGTTGTGGCAAGATTTTGGGTCCACGTTCCAATTCGCATCAAGGGTACTCCTTTATAAAAGGCCACCAAACCTTAGTATCCTTCAATCTTCATAGATACAAAGTTATTGCACAGGTTACATTACCCCATCATGCATGAGACTCCAAGTCCACCACTTGATCCTCTCCTTCTACCTACAAGCAAATTACATTAGTCAAATACATTTGTTGTCAAAGAATAAGACTAGAAACAAAAAAAAATCACTAAAAGCAAGATAATAATTTAGACCCCTATATAGTCCTTTTCTGCACAACATTGTCAGAGTATGTGTGGTCTATACAGGATCATTCTAAAGCTCCCTAACCATGTTTTGGAAGAGGTTGATAGCCAATACTCATTGTCCTCTTTTCAAACAAATTGGATTTTCACCAACTCTAACATGGTATGCTCAAGTTGATCATTTCTCTTTAAATTATTAGCCATCGTTGTTTTTGACCTAGCCTTTGTCAAATGGGACACGGTCCCCATTGTTCTTGTTCTTTACTGTATGGCTGCCAAATATGTGTCTACCAGGAAGCGATAGCGTTTGAAAGGGGTGAATCTTCTCTGCAAGACGCAAATTCAAGAAATATAGGCAATGTCAATTTTCAATCGCAGTGCCACTAAGGATTGTGGTTGCGATCTAAGACCTAGAGGAATGGGCAAAATGTATGGTCTCGTGTTTAGTTGACAAAGCAGGTCGCAATATTTATTCCTATCGCAGTTCGCATATATAGTGAGCAGTGTTATTGATTGTGAATGAGAACAATGACTTCGACCAAGTCGCATTTCAAAACTTCATTGCAAATCGCACCTCCAGATCGTAGTTTCAAAGTGATTTGTGATCTATGGTGTTAATCCAAACTTCAATATCCTTACTGCATATTGGAAGCACGACCACTTCACCATTTAGTATAAGTCGCACCTTTTGGGTTTTGGTTTCATTGTTCCAAGCCAATTGAGCGGTTGAATTGATTTGCAAGCTCAACAAGTCTTGTTTTTCATTTATCTCAGCCAATAGCTTTCACAGAATTGGCATGAAAAGCATATTCTTTAGCACTTAAATCAACATTAGCTATCGCATGTTGTATCTGTGATATCATTTCCGAGTGCATTTCCGATAATGAAGCTCTCCTTATCAATAAATCCCACACATCAACAACATCAAACCATGTCCCTCATTCCCTTTACATCCAGTTCTACCCAATATGTGTATGTATTGTTTACGATCAAGTGGAAACCATGTTTATAAAAGCATGACCTGTTTTAAAGAAATTTGTGATAATTGATAAATCTACTGAGGAATTGTAGCTAAAAACAATAGAGATTGCCTCCATCTAGGTATAGCATCAATAATCTTCTCAATATCCTTGCTAAGTTCTAGATCTAGCGAGTGGTCAACTTCATCAAGAATGAGCACTCAATACAAGAATGGTATCTCAAAAATTTGGCTAGCAAGTTCACGAGTTGGACAAACAACCAGCGCAATAATGGGAGAATTCCTTTGATTTTGGGTAAGAGGAGGTGTTTTTACTACTACCTCAATTGCTGGAGGATGCAACACACAACAAAATGCTAGTGTCTTGCCTGTTCCAGTTTTCGCCTTCATTCACACATTCTTTCCTTAAAGAATAACTACAAGAGTGGCTTCTTGCGCAACAGTCATTTACTCATATCTCACTTTTAAAGGAGCCTGAAGTGTAAGCAATGACATATTACATGAGTCGAATCAATGAAGGAAGAGTGATGGCACATGGGGGGTAATTGCGCGATGTCTTTATTATGTGTGAAGGAGGCAAGGGAGGTTGCAGCTCGCATTTCTAGAGCACAGTGACCTATCACTTGCAAACTAGAACCGCGACTTGCGATTAAGGGGTGTCAATGAAAGTCAGGCCATTTAGAAAACAAAATAAATATGATGTAAAACAATTGGTAAACAAAATACAAAGAAGTTCCCCACATACAAGCCAATGAAATCCACTTCCTCCCAGACTATCCACGGAGAATTTCCCTGCCCAACCACATAAACCTCCTAGTAAAACCAAGATAATCATTGTATGGCTTAGCTTGACTAGAGCTTGTGACCATGTGGCCTAATAATAAATAGGCAATCACTTAAACAAAACCACGACTTGCTAGCATACGGGATATTACCATAATTTCACATCCAATAGTTCGGAATCTTCTTGTTACAGTGTCCACTGGGTTGGAAAACCATGAAGACTTTTGTGATTCCTTGGTGGCTTTGCATGATGTGATCGCTTCTAAAAGGAGTGAGAGTGAATATCTTGAAACACAGTGGGCTAAAGCAAGGAGCATGAGTATCATCCCCATTGCTAATTCATCTACACATTGTTTGTTAGGATCAACATATGCAATCTTTTGATTTTCATCTACAAATGCACTCTCTTTGAACAATGGTTTAGAATGGATAAACTGTAATTTGTTCCTAGCCAACATATTTGACTCTAATTTAATATGAAGTGTTCATCTGCAAGTGATTTTAAACGGTTGCTTCTTTCTTGTTCCCTCATAGACTTATCAAATATATTAAGAATGTTTTTCCGAAATGGTTGATTAGAAATGCCTGTCCTATCTGAGAACACAGATAACTAGTTGATTCAGGTAAATTGCCTAAAAAATTCCTTAGTTGTTTATAGGAGTGTTCCTCATACTATGGATGTCCATGTAACACAATCTTCTAACAATCCTCTAGAATCCTTGATGTTTCTTTATTCCCATATATTTCCCCTTTGACATTAGACACATTGTTCTCTCCATAACCCTCTATCATAGTTGTAGTATTTTCAATCAAAACAGAAAAGGAATTACCCATAAAAAAATTGGACATTGTGCAGCCTGCACTTCCACATCTTCAATAACCAAGTTACTTCTTTCAATTCCCCCAGAACCAGCACCACAACTATGGACATTACTTCGGATTTCACATGATCGAAATTACTCTATTGCACATTACCGGCAAGAGTCACTTGTGAGGTTACACACTCACTACCTACAAGTTTGTGGTTTTCTTCGATGGGTTGGCCCTTGCAATTTTTGTTTCCCTCTACAAACTTGCAATCAACCTAAGATTCAACCTTCGTGAAGCTCGACTACATCGAAAAGTCATGTTGTAAACTGGACAATCCATTTTCATCTCCAACCTTCCATATATACCTACATGCAGTATCGAGACTACCTACTTTTCCTCGCATTTGGTCCCTTTCCTTCGACTGCAATTAACATTGTTTATTACTTCGTTTTCTCCCCTTATGTTGTTTTACATTGTATGTCCATGTTGTGACCAATGACATATATTGCAAAACCACGTAATGAACTATCATCCAACTGCCCAAATGAGCTTGCATTCCACTTTCCTTCAAAATCACATGATATCTTCTCACTGTCACGGATTACATGCTTCACTAGCCACATTGTGTTGAAGGTGCTTTTGAATGATGCTTCAAAGTCATTTGCAAATTGTTTGCTTTCAGTATCTAAGATCTGGAACAACTATTTATTTACAGCCAGTCCCATGAGCCTTGGGAGCTCATCTGCCAAAATGAACTTCCCCTTTTGATCGTTGCTTTCCAAAACCTTTGTCGTGTATTGTATGGCATTCCCAAACAATTCTTTTGGTAATAGCTTTAATACTCTCATTGTGGCATTGGCGGATTGATATGCAATCCAGCAAGGTAATTAGTGCAGCCCTTAACCTTTTTCTAATTTTATATATATGTTAGCTAAGCCCAAAAATCTCACTAAGGCCTGAATGTCCAAACCAAAGAACCACCGCAATCGAGCTTTTTAACAATAATCAAAAGAGAAGGGGGCTTACCTTTTATAAAACCATCGGGCTCAAGCCTTGTTAATAGCCACAGAGACCAAGCATTGTTATATATTATATATTGGCGCAGCCCACTCTATAGCTCCTCGCACTTGCACTTTCCTCCTGCTCTATGCAATACGACCACACCGCAAGACCTGGGCTCCAACTCTTTTATTTTGTCAAATTTTACACAGAATGTTGGGCCTTTACGTTGATGTGCAATCCTTTTCTACGTCGAGACACGTCCTCCTAAGCTTATGTCATCTCGACCTGTCCCAAAAGTGTGCACCAACGAATCCTTTGGCAGACAGACTCTAGGGAACAAGAATTATTCTCGTCAAGTGTTATTCACGGCCTCCATTAGTTGTCGTCCTCAGGCCTTTTTAAAAGAGCGCAACCCATTTACCTCTAAGACGAGTCAGCATTTCCTACGCAAGCGCCTCGTCAATTATGCGCCAATAAAGAACCTCTATGTCACCCTTGCACTTTACACCCTGGCTAGCCTCCATGTCAACTCGGGTCCTCATCACCCCAGGTGTTCCCTTTATGTGCTCCTCCTTTGATCATCCAGGGAAAGGACTCTCGGGACATGTCACCCTGGCACTATCCCCTGACGAATTCTTGTTGACCGAAAATCGATTCCGTCTCCCAATCTTTGTCAATAAACGGACTCTTGTCGGAACTTTAAAAAAAGAAAACTAAGTATTTCATGGTCGTTAGTGTACACTCTTCTCACCTGTTAAAGCCTCCAATGCAACATTATACAAAGGCACTTCTATCTCTAGTTAAGAGAACTTGAATCGAAACCCGAATGTAACACAGACCCTTGCGCTTTGTTAGTATATATGTATACATGCAATCAATGAAATAGAATGAAAAGATTGCAAAAGGACTGGTTACAATATTTTATCAAGAAATCCACTTTCAAAACTCCACACTCTGATCTTTTTTATTGAATCAATCAATAAATAAACACATCACTACAGGTCAATCCAAACCCATGGAAATAGGATCGAATGGACCAATTTGGGCATTTTTAAACTAATTACAACAATTTACTAATTTTAATGAATTACATGGCAATCAAAACTAACTCTATCCTAACAAACCACACATTTAGGAACCAACTCCTCTAGTAAATAATTTTGATCTCTCAGTCAATTGAATTTTACAGATGCCCTCGCATCAGTGATCTTCCTTCTTTCCTTAGCACCACTATGTGAAATACAAAGTGTGCCAACCTTTGAACCATCTCTTGTATGGATCATTCGTACAAGACATGGCCCAGATAGCCACTGGATTTTATCAGTCATAGACGAATTCTTTGCTATACACGTACTCCAACAAAGCTTTGTGCACGATTGAGTGGTCAACAATTCCTTTCTCAAGAATTGGCTAGTAATGCCAATGTCATGTGCTCCAAACTACAAAACTTTTGTTAGATGTTCACCGAACAACACATTCACTAATCTACCCTTGCCCTTTAGTGGAATGATACCCTTGAATGTCTGAAATTCTACAGAATATATTTCTGAGAGAAGTTCTTGCATTTGAGTTCCATTTACTAGTTTGAAAACATGTTCTACAACAATTGATCCAACTGGATGGCAAACAAAAGCAACACCATGCCCATTAAGAGAAGAAACAATTTCTTGCAATTGTTCCTTGTTTGCATGCTCTAACAATCTTTCTTCAATTTTATATTCCTTTGCCCATGTTCGTAGTTGTACCTTCAATTCATGCAACCCCACAACTCTTGACGAGTCTACTTCCAGCAATGAAATATTGCTCTGGACTTCTCACATGCTTCTCTAGCTTTTTGCTTTCTTTGTTCATCAAGATGAACTTGCAACAGTGATCACAACTTTTGGTTGCTAGGACCTTGAGACATGTGACTTAATGGAGTCATGCCCTCTACTTCCAGCGACGACATCTTGCTCTACACTTCTCACATGCTTCTCTACCTTTCTGCTTTCTTTGTTCATCGAGATGAACTTGCAATAGTGATCACAGCTTCTGATTGCTAGGACCTTGAGACATATGACTTAATGGAGTCATGACCTCATTATCCTTAGCATTGATATCTACCTAATTCTGGAGTAAGGCCTCAAGAGTTGAGCAGTCTTCTACTCGAAGGGAAAGCCACACTGCCAAATGCAATGGGGTCATCCCATTCTAATAGAAACTGCTTCCCATTACGAGTTGCTTCTGGTGGCAAAAAGCCTTCTGAGTTGGCTACAATTTAATCCAAAACTTTGGGCATACAAAAGACACGCATAAGCATAGTTTTGACAATTTCTTAAAAAACCTAATTTCTTTAATCTACTTAAACACAAACAAAGAGGCAGTGCCGAAACATTCTCTGCAAAATAAATGAATGCAAAATGTCATAAACCCTAATGTCAAGGATGAAGCGAGACATGCAAGCATAGGTAGTGTGCCCTCTAGAAAAGAAATATATTTTTCTTTTCTTTTTCTTTTGACAAGTACAAAAAACAATTATGAAGACCAGCACTAGTTACATTTTTCAACGCTCCCTCTTAACTAGGGAAGTATTCAAAATTAACCACAGTTACAAGGACTGTGCTTCCATTGAAGAGATCTGATAAAAAGAGTCGAATTGGTAAGCCATCTCATAAGCTATCTTTTCAGCTTATATCAGTGCATCTCATCATATCGACCAGCATTGCCATATAGCAAGGCATTGACTAACAGCTCTATCTCTACACTATATTAGAGCACAATGTTGGGGAGACAATGACTTATAGACACCATCATCATTGTCTCTCAAGGCACATACCCATCCGGACGTTCACAAGGTATGTCCTTCTAAGACCATTCTTGTCTTGGATTTACACATCCTCAAGGAATTTCCTCTTCGACTACTCTTACCTATTCGATGCCCTACCTCATCCTCGAAGACTATCAAAATTCAGATGCTTACCCAATCCTCCATTCTTTCTTCATAATGTGAAGACAAGAATGATGTGTCTATCTCTCCCTCCCAACCAGGGAGGAAGTACGCATTCCTTTACACATGAAAGGAATGTATCCAAGCTCCCTCTCAACTAGGGATTTGCTTCCAATATCAGTTGTCTATTCTTCCTTGGAGATCATAGTACTATCAGTTGCTTGTAGGCCTCCTTCAACTCTTATGCATATCATGAAGCCATCTTCTTTCACAACTTCTCGTAGGGACTAGTCATCACTTTTCATATCATCAATCTTCATCAACTGCAGGACAAAAATACTACTCAGTTCATGCATCATCTTAGGTAGCAGAAACATATCAAATATTTTGAGTCATCGAATAGCTTCTTTACAAGATGTCATGACTAGTCTTCATCAACATCCTTCATCGTGGTCTTCCTTCAAACATCTAAACAAGCGGAGTCATCTTCATATCAAGCTCATTGTGTCAAAGCTTCTGCAACTCCCTCTCAAGTCAGCAGTTTTTCATACTTTACGAGACCATATCAGTCATGGATCACTGTCCTCGTGTCTTCATCCGGAAGAGCCCAAAAAGGTCCATGGCACATCATGCTTATGCAACCAGACATATTCATGCAGCCTGCTCTTCCTGCATACAGGAAACATGAGTTAACTAAATCAAAAGAAGAATACCAAAACGTGTATACCTTTTATTTCAATCAGTCATCTAGTCTTCTTCAAAATGCTCCCCATCTTGATGATGAGGCTTCATCATGTTGCAGTTGTACTGGAAAACTTCTAGAAAGCTTGCTCTATATCTGTGAGAGTAGAAAATGTATGCAATATCATGATGGTCCTTTTTCCACCAGGAAAATATCCTCATGAAGTCATTCCATGGAGGATCTTTGAGTGACCCTCCTTTTTTACTATCATGTGCTAGATCACTGCTACTAATGCATCACGCTTTCATATAATGGATTATCCAAGACAATTTTCTTCATCACGGAACCATACATAAATCTTTATATCAAACTGCCCAAGGATCCAACTTGATTACCAAGTTTACCATTTACAGGGACCTTTATAGTTCCCTCCTCTCATCTGGCTTGCCAAAAACACAGGATTTTCTTTACTTATCCTGCTTCAACTTTCAATAATGAAAACAGTATACCCTAGAACCACATAAGTAATTAACCCTAAACCATCTTTTGATAGACTTTTAACAAATAAATATGCTATATGCACCTCATGATTGCTTACCTTTGTACTTCATTATTATAGAGGTTGCCACAATGCCTGTTGTTGGATGCCATGCTCTCTTAATTGTTCTTCAAGAGTGAAGACTTCATATTTGTTCATAAAGGTACTGCAATTTTTACCTTTAACGCCATCCAGGTGCTATAGTATTTTGAGCTAGGCTTATCATTTTCATAAGCCCCTTCTTCTAATATGACAGTATGTCTGGTACCTATTTCTTGGAGATGAGACATATTCCTTGTCATGCTAGTAAAACCTTGTAGGTGTAGACTGCTTCTTCCTTTGAGATAGAGGAAAGTATAGCAGAGACTTCTAATAAAATCACTAATGTAAGAGAATCTCCTTCCACTGCCTGAAGCTTGTCAATGTAGACTAGATTCTAGATCTAGTTGATCAGATAGCCTTCAAATAATGTAATTTTGTCAAGCGAGATAAACTCTGTATGTTTCCTGTTGAGAAATCTAGGGCAGCTTAGTTAGGGCATTTAAATTTGATTTCTCTTTACCTGTGATAGATGCTTGTGATCTTCTTATTAAGTTCTTCTTCTTCTTCTAGTTATTATTATTTCTTTGATCATCAAACAGCTATCAAGACATAAAAAACAAATAGACACCAGATGTAGGCACTCAGCCAGGGCAAAACCCATAAGGAGGGGAAAACCCACTCAAACTCTTCCTTCAGTAGATTGAAATCAAAGTAAGACAACCAAGACCTTTGACACAGACTATTACCCCTCCATCCATCAAGTAAGAATATTGTCCTTTCTGCAATTCATCCTTTACTCTGCAATAGCAATTTTTGTCTTGCAATCACGTGATACCTCAGATACTTCAGTCTGTAATTTCGTCCTGCAATATTTCAATCTGTAATCACTTCAAGATTTCAGTCTTGTAGATACTCAATATTCAATGTTGTAGATGATTCGAGTTACCCTCACTTCGTTGTCCTGCAATAGAGTATTTTCGTACTGCAATAGAATACTTTTTATGATCTTTGCATTTAATCCTTCTACTTTAGAAATTGCAGATCCAAGTGTGCATCAATAGGTCGAGTTCACCTTCCTATTTATAGTGGTTTGTGTCTATAATTGAGCCGACATGAATAGCTGACAGGCCGACTTGTAGAGAGGGTTAATTTAAGAGCTTTTGAGGCCGCCTTGAGTTGTTGATGGATGAAGGGTTCATCATGCCCAAAATAAATGATCCCACGAGGGGTTTACATGATAAATTTGACTCAAAAATTCCTAGATCAATCAATGGGTGCTTTGACCTATTGATCATTGACCCAAGCATGAAACCCATGCTTTAGTAAGTCAAATTAAAAATAATAATAATTTCTTTTGACAAATATATTACATCATGACCCAAGTACAATTATGAAGACCAACACTAATTACATTCTTCAACACTGCCAAGTAGACTTCGGATTACCCACTGCTAGGGCTTTCAAAAGAAAACTAATGTGTAGATAATGAATCAATCAACGAGTGTACTTAGAATGACTTCAAGGGTGTTGCTTAGGATTTGACTTCAAATATATATATATATATATATACCCTTGCTTCCAGAATGATGAATTTCTAGGTGAAGAAACTACAGGAACACATCAATCACTGGAGTTGACTTCTTCTCACACTGTCCAGACCTTGAAGACTAATATATATGAATGTGTATAAATATATTCTTCTCCACAGGGATCTTGTCGGCTTCTTTATGTGACTATTACAGCTCATAACAAATGTAAATATGCTACATTGTCAAGGATCCTATACCACCGTAGGTATGCATCACCTTATGGTTATGATGCCACCATATATGCATGTGAGATTATGAGTGGTGGTTCTACCATAATGCATATATCTTTTAGTTTCTCAGCTTTCTCCTTCATGGTGATTGAGGTCACTTCTTCTAGCCTTCCCAATAGGCCTCTAACTATTGTGAGGACCTATTCATGTAGGATGGCTCCTTCACAAATATACTCGCGACTTCGGCTTCTTTGAGAAGATGATAGACTTGGGATTCATTCATGCATAGGTACAAAGAATGAGACTTCTAAATTTCAGCTTCTTCAGTAGAAAGCCATTTTAGGGCTTCTAAAACAAGACTTATGCTCATAACTTTTATTACTATTGCTTAGAATCTTGTGAGGAATATGTCTCGGTCTTCAATGACACTTATGCTCCGAACTTCGGCTCCTTTACTGACTCACTTTTTAGGGCTTCCAATGTAGGACTTTTGCACAAAACCTTTTAGTGATGTTGTAACTTTATGACAAGCCTTTCAACAAAGCCTATAAGGTCTTTATGTAACTAGAGTTTGAATGAGACTTTGGCTAATGTGAGGACTAATCAATGTCCACAAGAAAAATTCCCAAACAAAGATCTTAACTTCTGAGATTTGGATTTATGAGATAACACAGTGAATTTGTCTCCTTACCCTAGTCTTCTCCAAGAAAATCGAACTTGTGAGTTGTCCTTTTGGATACTTCGTTGCGCTTCTGGCTACTTCGCTCTTCTTCTTTTTTTGCTCTCCATTAGATCAGAAAAACTTGTCGCTCATGTGTCTTCTAAATGAGGTCAAACTCTTCTTTTATAGGCTCCTTTGAGGGCAGATTAGGCCTCTTCTAGGCTGACATGAAGGAGCTAGCCGACTTATCTTTTGGTGGCTTCTAGAGTTAACTTTGTACATAAAATATATTTCTTTCTTTTGATACTTGTGCCACACAAGGGTTATTACATCATGACTTGACTTTTTGACTTTGCACAAGACCCTAGAACACACAATGGGTGCTTGACCTAGGACAATAAACCAATGGGAAAAAAACCCATTCATAATAAATAATTTTTCTTTTACAAAATAAATATTTTTCTTTTCTTTGTCTTTCGACAAGTACAAAATACAATTATGAAGACCGACACTAGTTACATTTTTCAACACACTGGACACACATCATGAAGCACCCTTGCATTTGAAGACGTGCTTGTGGACGACATCACCTTGGCTTGTTACAAGTCTACCCTTGGAATGCAGTGCTCCACATGTGATTACTAAAGGTTACTTGTAAGAAAATTAACCCACATATATATTGTTGGCCTCCTTTACCTCTCATATATATAGAGAAAGGAGAGAGTCCATCAATCATTCATTCATCCTTGTTCATATTGTGTTAAAGATGTGACTAGAGGAGCACAAAAGTCACCCTATCTCTCTCTTACATCTTCATTTGTAATTGTTATTTCTCTCTCTTTTGGTGTCACTAGGGTTTCTTCAGCTTCTTGGGTATCCTGAAGACTAGGGTTAGGATTTCATCCCTTGGAGATTCGAGATTAAGGTTCTAAAATGAAACCCTAGGGTGTGATTGGTGAAGAAGTGGAGGATATTTCTTGCCATGGAGGAGTTACTTGAGTGACTCATGCTTGTTGGAGCTCCCTAGTTGAGCTAGGGATTTTCCTGGTTTTTCTTAACTAGGGTTTTGAAGAGCTAGTGGATTATACTAGCCTTGTCAGAAGACCATGTTATGTACAAGAACTTCATTATATGCATCTTAACAAAATTTTCATCTATCCAAATTGCAACTTACACATCTACGTTTTTTATGGTTTGTAATTTTTAGCCACAAGTGTCTTCCTGGTTTGACGTAAGTTTATAGTGATTATGTTAAGTTATCTAACATTGTAAATGAAGAAAGTGAGGGTTATTTTGCTGCCATATTTACTATTGCAAATAAGGTTTTCAAATCTGATTTATGAACGATAAGACTGCTCTAGAGGGCTAAAACTTATCATAACACCTTTATATTGTTTCTCTTGGATTGCCTAGAAGTTTGGGGTTGTTAAAGATTGAAATATTGTCCATTGTTGTTGTATTTTTGTTTGTATTTCATAGCAGCCTAAGGCTAAGAATCTACAAGGTGTTACATATATAAAAATTTAATCAATATTAATTATGTAGAATTATGTCGAGGGGGCACAATCAAACAACATGATCCCTTGTGTAAAGGCACTCGAGGCTATATTTAAGCCAGGGGTCTTCATTGTAAAAATCATCAACATTGTTATTTAGAATATCTTATTTCAATTTTTGTTGTAACTTTTGGTATCAGAGCTAGTCTTTTTCTGTTGCTCCTTGTTTGTTGAGCCAACTGTTATTTCCTCCACCAATCCTGCTATGTCAGGTATGAATTCCACCGCACTTCTAGTTTGCCGCCTTCGCCATCGTTGTAATACCTCATCTGCACTCCTGTTCTGCTATCTTTCCCTCCTGTTTCGTCGTTTGTTGTCCCTTGTCGCCGTGTTAAACTGCCACAACCAGCGCTTGGTCTCTCACCTCAGCACTAATTGGATCCGTTGACCTCAATTTCACCGACCAAACTGAGTTTCCAAACACTTGTGTCCCTGTCATCACCATAATCTCTATTGATTGTCTTTTTCTTACATTAGACCTTGATCGTCATGACCCTGTGGTCACTGCTCGTCTCTCCCGTTGTTTCTTCACTCTTAATTAATTTAATTTAATTAATAGTTATTATTCTTTAATTATATAATTATATAGTTATATAGTTTAATTATTAATTTTATAATATATAGTGTGGTCCTATGTGTCCAATGGCTACAAACCTTAGGCACTTACTCTGCCAACCATCAAAGCAATTTATAAAATTTTAATGTGAATGACAGAATTATAAGTTATATGGTTTTCAACAACCTCAAAATCAAATTGTATCATCCCATCAGATGGGGAAGTTGATCCGAAAAGGAGCACCAACATATATAGTGCAATGTCATCAAATCAAAATGTTGGCTTCAAAGTTGATTAGCAAAGAACCACCTAAAATTCAAGAGTTAATTAAAAAACACAAGAAAGTAATACAAGATCTCCCCTTCCAGATGCCTCCTGAAAGAGAGATTGAGCACATTATCAAAGTCAAGTTGAGATCAAATCCTATCAACATCAAGCCATATAGATATCCACATCATTAGAAAACCAAAATCATAAAAATAGTCCAGGATCTCTTAAAATGTGGTATCATTACAAAATGCAGAAGCCCTTACTTTGCTCTGGTGATTCTAGTCAGAAAGAAGGATGGATCGTTTAGACTATGCGTAGATTATATAGGATTGAATAAGACAATTATTAAGAACAAGTTCCATATTCCCTTCACAGATGAAATGTTAAATGAACTTCATGGAGCCAGATATTTTTCAAAATCGGACTTAAGATTCAAAAACTACCAAATCATGATAAGATAAGAGGACATCGCGAAAACCGCTTTCCGAACTCATGAAGGTCATTACGAATTCAAAGTAATGCCTTTTGGGTTAACTAATGCTCCAGCAACCTTCCAGGCTACTATGCATGAGGTATTCCGACCATACTTGGAAGTTTGTGCTAGTTTTTTTAGATGATATTCTAATCTATAGTAAAACATGGAAAGAGCATTTACAACACCTAGAACATGTTCTCACTATACTAGAAAAAAAATTCAGTTTTATGCAAAGATGTCCAAATGCACCTTTAGGAGAGAACTAGGTTCCATGAGTTTTTGGAACGTGAGAACGTTGGGAACTTGGGTACAGGTGTCTAGAACGGCTAGAGGTTTCCCCAAAATTTCCAGGAAATGGCTAATCGAGAGCGGTAATATTATATAATAAAAAAATGAAAAACATTTTTTTTAATTATATATATTTATATAATAATCAATTAATATTGAATCAAAATATTCAAATATTAAAATCAATTATAATATATAAATATATATATAATATAATCTCTCTTATATATAAATATATTCTATAAGTCTCTCTCCTTGAATCTCTCCCTTTTATATATATAAAATGTCCAGTTCATTAGCAATTCTCTTAAGAGAAAAAGTTAACTCTAATGTTTAAGCATTCACTGCCACATACAATATGCACACACAATCTTCTGTGATATATATACATAAATAGCAAAAGAAATACTCATCAGCATGACATCCCAAATATCGCCCTTAAGTCAAGGTGCCACCCGCTTCCTTAACCCATCAAGAGAGTGCTCCAGTTTCTCAATTAAGGATATTGGTGTTAAGGATGTCTTTGGCCTTTCTTCCTGCAAAGGTTTCAAGATAGGCTCATGTTTTGTGGGCAGTTCAGCATATTTCTCTATAGACTTTGTATTCCCTAACTCCAAGGAACGTAGGAACTCCAAAAAAACAGTCTTCAAAGCTCCCGGAACTTTTTGTAGCTCCCATTGCAACTCTCGTTGAAAAGGTAACGTTCCCATACAGTTCCAAAGATCCCAAGAGCGCGGGAACCATTGGAATGGGTTTCCCACCTCTCGGGAGTGGCTCAGATGTAACAGAGGAAAAGAAGAAGTAGAATACCTCAGACACGTAATATCCAAAGGAGTGAAGGTAGATCCTAATAAGATCAAGGCAATAAAAGAATGGCCTAAACCAATTAACATCTCTAAATTGAAAGGATTTTCAGGGTTGACCGGATACTACCAAAGATTCATTCTGTTATAGATCTGATCTGAAAATATAAGAAAATAATAGAAACAAACCTAGAAATAATAAGATAGAAATAGATAGAAATGCTTCTCTTTATTAATCAAACCCTTAAGGTAGGGCAACACTATGCATTCACTCGTTAAGGAAGGAGAACATTCCACGAGCCATATGTCTATTCATACAATAATCCTTGACATCCCCCAATGTGGAGTCTCTAGCCTCTATATAGGCCTCATACATACAATACCATGGGTCATTACCACGGTTCTCTCAATACCATCTATCTAATACCATGGGCCCATTACATTATTATTAACTACTTGTGGTCCCTTACATGATATGGGTTAACCACCTTATTTATTACTATGGCCCATCCCATTATTATATTATTCCCTTGGATACCTCCCTTTGTACCCCATATTATCCCCCCTAGGTGTACTACACATTCAAAACTATGCCCACATAATTGCTACTCTAACAAATCTTTTAAACAAAAATTCGTTCATGTGGGATGATCAAGCAAAACAATGTTTTGAAATATTAAAAAAAGTTATGTCATTAGCACCAGTATTATCAACTCCCAATTTTTCAAAGTCTTTTATAATTAAATGTGATGCCTCTAGGAACAGATTAGGGTCTATATTAATGCAAGATGCCCAGCCCATAGTTTTTGAGAGCAAAAAGCTAAATAAGAGGGAGCGCTTGAAATCAACATATGATAAAGAGATGCTTTCTATTATGCATGCCTTAACCAAATAGCGACAATATCTTCTAGTAAGAAAATTCTTGATATGTATAGATCACAATAGCTTGCAATACCTTCTTCAACAAAAAAACACTTTCAGCAAAACAACAAAAATGGTTGTAGAAAATAGCCATCTTTGATTTAAAAATTCCTCATAAGGGTAAAGACAATGTTGCAGCCGATGCTCTATCTCGAAAAGATGAAGATGCATCATTATTTGCAATGTCAGCTATAGTTTAGGAATGGTTAGATGAAATTTGAAGTGAATACGTGAAGAATCTAGAAACATGTAACCTAATCAATAATCCTATTCAAATTCAAAACTCGAGAATCTATCTAGGTACCACTTCCAAATTATAAACCAAAGTTCTTAATGAGTGTCATGCTTCACTAGCAGTTGGATATGTGGGATTCTTCAAAACCCTACCATAATATACGTCAATCATTTTTTGGAAAGGGATGTACAAGGAAATTCAAAAATACGTGGCAGGATGTGATAAATGTTAAAGAAACAAAAATGAAAATACTTTAACGCCAAGATTGTTCCACCCCTGCATTTTCCAAACCATAAATGGGAAGAAATATAGATGGGCTACCCATGTTGAACGGGAAGTATAAAATCCTTATGGTTGTAGGGCAACTCATTAAATATGCACACTTCATGAGCGTAAAAAGATCAGACTCAGCAAAACAGATTGTCGAAATATTTTGCAAAAATATTTACAAATTGCATGGGTTTCAAAAGATCATTGTTAGTGACCAGGATGTCAATTTTAAGGGAAACTTTTGGAAGGAGTTCTTCAAACATATTGGGACATCCTTCAACATGAGCTCAGCCTGCCACCCCCAAACAGATGGGCAAATTAAAATTGTCAATAAATGTTTGGAAGCATATCTTCATTGTTTTGTAATAAGCAAGAAGAACAAATTGTCTAAATGCACACATCTAGCAGAATGGCGGTACAATTCCACTTATCACAATTCAGCAAAAATGACACCATTTCAAACTCTCTACGAGTATGAACTTCCTAAATGGAAGGAGTTAGCCATAAATTATACAAAAATTTCAGAAGTAAAAGATCAACTAGAGGAGAACCAAATAGTTGTTCAAAAACTCGAGGAAAATTTAAATATCACAATAAATCGTATGAAGCAACAAGTTGACCAACATAGGTTAAACAAAGAATTTAATGAAGCGGACTGGGTATATGTAAAGCAGTGTTGCGAAAATTGTAACTTTCTAGCGATAACATCAAAAAATCACGATTTTTTCATTTTCCCGATAATATCGCCCAATTATTACGAACCTTTTTTTTCAAAAAAATCGCTGAAAAAATCGCGATTTTTTCAAAATAATTGCGATTTTTCGAAATAATCGCAATTCGATGGGAAATACTCACCAGGCTCACGGATAGCGTGTTTTATACGGGATAAAACAAAAGAAAGAACAAAAAAAAGAGTTTTTTTTGTCATTTTTAGCAGACAATGGAGTTGTTTGAGAGCTGAGGAGGAGAGGAAGGCGTCTACTATGGCAGAGGAGGAGAAAAACGAGAGATTTTAGCATCCCAAGCAAGAGAACTTCGTCTTTGGATCAAATTTCTTCGGCAAACCGTGGTTTCCACTTATGGGCACCAAATTTGGCCATTTTGTTTTGGTTTTTTTCTTGTTTTTGCTTAAGTTTCTATAACCCATTGATTACCAATGGTTTTTGAGCAGATTTGATGGTTTTTTTTTCATTTTTGTTGCATAAAATGAAGAAAGTTCATTTTGGATTGAGTTGGTTTTTTTTTTTTGTCAAAAATTCAATGTGTTGTGTCATGTATGTAACTTTTTTTTTATTTTTTTAACTTGCAATTCTTATTGTGCCATAGGTTCAACTTCAAATTTCATCTTACATTAAAACTCAAGAGTTCAACCAAGTTACAAACATGCTAAGGAAATTGGACCGTCTGTGGGAATTTGGTGAACCTGATGGAGGGTTTGATAGAATGAACTTGTCTTGCAAGTTGTGTGGGCAGCATATGTCAAGGGGGTTTATATATTGAAGCATCACCTTGCACAAATCCCTGGACATGATGTAGGCCCTTGCACCAACACAAATGCATAAATCATCCAAAAAGCCAAGAGATCATTGGAAGAATTAGAGCAAGACAAAGTGACCAAAGTAAATCTGAAGAAACAACTAGCAGGGAGAGTGTTAGGAAGTGAATATGGAAGTGGCACTAGTTATACTTCAGCATCAATGTCTACAACCAACCCTATAGCCACCTCATCGTTTTTTGTTCCTAGAACCACGCCTGGTTCACAACCATCTATCACTTCAATGCTTAAAAAAATGAGAAAGAACAAGCTGACAAGTTGTTGGGCAAGTTTCTCCTTTAGAGTGATATTCCTTTCAACGTTGCAAGGAATAATCCATTTTTCCAGCCTGTTGTTGATGTTATTGCAATTGTTGGCCCAGGGTACAAAATCCCTTCTTATGATGACTTTAGAGGCCGCATTCTTCAAGATGAAAAGGTTCACTGCATCAAAAGATTGGAGGATTTTAGGGTATCATGGACACGACTAGGATGGACCGACCAAAAAGGGAAAACCCTTATAAACTTCTTGGTTAGTTGTCCCAAGGGGACAATGTTTATGAAATCTATTGATACATCTTCACATATCAAAGATGCAGAATTATTATGAGATTTGTTGGATGAGTTTATTTTGGAGGTGGATGCAGAACATGTTGTCCAAGTCATAATGGAGAATACTGCAAATTATGTTGTTGCTGGCAAGATGCTTATGGAGAGGCATCCTACTTTATTTTGGACACCTTGTGCTACACATTGTATTGATTTGATGTTGGAGGACATAGGAAGAATTTCATTTGTCAAAGATATTGTTGACTCATCAAAAAGCATTACAAAATTTATATATAATCATGCATTTTTGCTTAACTTGATGAGAAAATTCACCAACAACAAGGAGTTGATGCGCCCCACCATTACACGGTTTGCCACCAGTTTCATATCTCTTCAATCCCTCTTGAATTCTATGTGGAATGTGAAGAGAATGCTTTTTTCATAAAAGTGGTGTGCTTTAACATTTAACCACAAACCAGAATGAGAGGCAATATGCAGATTAGTTTCATACCAAGAAAACTTCTAGGTGGGAGTGCAGGAAGTGTGCATCATTACTGAACCTTTGGTAAAGGTTCTTTGATTAGTTGATGGTGAGAAGCCCGCAATGGGCTATTTGTATGAGGACATGGATAGGGCCAAAGAATCCATTCGGGCCTACTATGATGATAAGGGAGATGAGGGGTTTCAGAAACAACTCCTCCTATGGGAAGTGATTAATGAACGATGGAACAACACACTCCATCGTCCCATTCATGTTGCAGGGATCTCCCTAAACCCCACAATTTCTTACCCATGTGAGTTCTTATTTGATGCTGAGATCATGAATGGATTCTTAACCTGTGTTAAGAGGATGGTGCGATCTCCAGCAGAGCATGCAGAAATCTCCAAAGAAATAGAGATATATAGAATGGCAGGTGGCACATTTGGCTTTGAGATGGTTGTGGTTGATAGGAAGACTCAAATGCCAGGTATTTTTTAGTTTGTTTCAAATTTCATTGTCTCTTCAAGTTCATAACTTCATACTTTTCTTCAACTTTCAAATTTCATTTTTTCCTTATGTTTATCTTATTTGTAATTTTGTTGTAGATGCATGGTGGACTCGCAATTGTGCCAGAGTACCCCATCTGCAAAAGCTTGCCATTTGAATCCTCAGCCAAACATGTAGCTCCTTAGGATGCAAGCGGAACTAGAGTGTATTTGAAAAAATACACAACAAGAAACGCAACAAGTTAAACTTAAAACTTAAATTCCAAATTTCTAATTAATTTTTTGAATTCACTAAACCATATTTTTTTATAATTATTATTTTATGATCTTTGTACAGATTGGAGTCCCAGCGACTTAATGACATGGTCTACGTCTACTACAATCTTCGATTGTGGGTGAGGCAACTTGAGAGGATACCTGATATGGATGCCATCTCATTGGATGGGATTGACACTAGTGTTGCATGGATGGTTGAAGCCGAGAGGCCTCTGATGGAGTCTACCGATGATTGGTTAGAGCAGGAGGTAGTGGAAGGTGTAGAGGGGGAGGAGGAAGAGGAGCAACAGAAGGAGGAGGTGACACCACCTACCTAGGCTACCCGTGCCGCCAGTAGAAGACATGGTCTACCTCCTCTAGCTCCTACTTCTTCAGCTTCTAGAGCACAGCAGAGTCAACTACCAACTCCACCAGCATCTGCATCTAGAGGGAAAGGGAAAGCTATTGCATTTTCTTGCAAGAGGGGCAGAGGAAATCAGTAGTATTAGTTATTTGGTTCATTTCATTGTATATGACATTATGACTGATGATATGAGATACATTATTATATTTTTTTTTTTAATTTTGAGGCTAAGTTGGGACTCAAGAGTCAAGACTTACTACTTAAGACATGATTCACTGTTATGTGTGATGTAGCACTAGAAATGATATTACACATCTTATATATTAATTCTCTTATCTTATTTATGTGTCAATGTATTTATTTTATGTTGTAGATGCTTTAGATATTAAAAAAATAGAATATTTTTGTATTTTATGATTTTTTTCAGATTTTTTCCGATTTTTTCCCCCCGCCGATTTAATCTGGATAACGATTTTCGCAACATTGATGTAAAGCTCCAATCCTATAATTAGTTATCGTTAAAGCAACAATGAAAAAACAAGCTAGCTCCTATGTTCTATGGACCGTATCAAATTATCAAGAAAATCAATCAAGTGGCTAACTGGATAAAATTACCTGAAACAAGACGCATCCATAACATTTTTCATGTTTCCTTTCTAGAAAGGATATTGGGGAAACATCAAATAGCGCAAACAACACTCCCTACATTAAATGGTGAAGGGGAAGTTGTATTAGAACTGAAAGCTATTATTGCCACCAAATAAAAGTGATTATGTTCTTAAGTAACCAAAGAATACCTCATCAAATGGATGACCCTACCAAAAGAAGATGTTTCTTGGGAGACAGAAGATTTGTAACAACCCATTAATAAAATTTTAAAAACTTTAAAACTTTATAATATATATATATATATATTAAATTTCATAAAGTATATCATTAGACTTTATAAATTTATAAAATAGATCATTAAAAACTTTATAACATATATAAAGAAACGTTATAAAATATCTCACTTAAATTTTGTAATATATATAATTTAAATATTATAAAATATGTTAATTAAACTTATGACATTTATAATATAATAAAGGGTACCAGCGAACTTATATCGTAGCTGTCCCAAACCAACTCAATACTTATTACAGAGCACAGAGGAGAGTGGAAAAGATCTGAGAGCCTTCAATGCGTGGAAGGCGGTGGCTGCAAGTGGGAGGGCGGCCACCGCCAGGCCGGTAAATAAATAGCAGGGGCTTGAACCGAGAGAAGGGGGGGAAAAATAACAAGAGAGGAGCAGGAAGAACTAGGAGGAGAAATCACCAGCAGAAAACCAGGAGTAAGTCAATTACCATTGGAAGAGCTTTAAGCTGTTTGAGGTTCTGGGCACGGAGGGACAGAGAGCTTCTGTGGTGAAGTTTTCTGGATTGAGCAGCTAGGTTTGCTCAATCTGGTTGGGTGGTATTGGTCTCTCGGAGACTGGATCAAAATAGCCCCGGCAGCGCCAGCAGAATCAGCAGCAGTTGAGGTAAGTACAAATTTAAATTCTTCAGGCTTTCTGTACTTCAGATTCTAGTTACTGTTATGGTCACTACATATGGTATCAGAGCACAGTTTCAACCCTGGAGACCTTACAGGGCCTAGAAGTAATTAACGGCCTAGAAGTAATTAACGTTGTAACTTTGCAAAAAAAAATCCACCAAATAAATTTACGTTGCAGATAGATTAGCTCCATATTGGAAATTTGCTTATTTTCCTTGTCTGAAGATGATCCTCTGAAGATGATGGTCATTGAAATTTGAGCGCTCTGTCTCAGTTACCTTCAAACCAGCTTGACAGTAGAATAGATTAGTAGAGTAGGCATCAGTCTAGAATGCAAATATCATAATAGGGAGCTTAAGTATTATATAAAATAAAAGGGAAAGATGTTAAATGTAAATTAACTGGATGAGAGAACCCATTCATATCGTTATCATATGCGCTGTGAGGCCATCACGATCAATCTACGCAACTTATTTAAACATCTATTTAAATAGGAATAAAAATAGTTTCGTTACAGTAACAAAATAACAAAATGGTGACAATAAATGCACAAAAATTCTCTTTCAAAATTCCAGAAAATATCAATTACTTAGAACAGCTTCTATCACAGAGTATCAAATGGATGCATTCCCACCTTTTTAGGCAAGCACACAATCTCTGACTTTGGATCCAAAGATTCATTTTGTGTGGAGAGCTTTTGATCTCCCAGCAGGCTTCTTTGTATGATTTTACCAAGTTGATCACAATTGTCATCTAACCTCTTATTGGAAATCTTTGCTTTCTGTCCAGAAACATTATTTTCTTCTAATACTTGACAGACAGGAATCAATTCGTACCCTCGTTCAATGGTCATTATTGCTGAATCTGGCAATTTAAGCTTTTCCTTAGAATCACATATTTTGCCTGAACCTTTCAGACAGCCTCCCCTGCATTGAAATAGCATTAAACCTTCAGAACTGTCTAAAAGGCCTTGCTGCTAGCCTGAAGGAAAGCCAGGTGATTCCTTACAGAGATTGCATCTGTTTCCTGTTACATGGTTCCATTTTGTCTGCGTCATTAAGAAAAACAAAAAAAATTAACATCATCAGCCTGGTATTCATAGGAACTGCATCCGAAGTTTTCCCCTTTCTTTCTTGCTCAACCTTGCACGATGACTAGATATATAGGTTTCTTAAAACGCTCCAAGCCTGCGTACAAATTAGGTTCAGGATCACAGCGATCTTTGAAATATATCAAATTCCCACGGATTGGATGACACGTAAAGGCCAGACGGTATCAACCTGTGGGAGGAAAGCCGGGAGGCACGTAGATCTCCTTTTCTGTCAACCTGTGGCCATGGAATAAATATTGTCGACTAATGGCAATAAATAAATGGGTGGGTCGAAACCTCCGCCTGAAACTTCCATCGTTTTACAAAGCATATCATATAACATTGATATTGTACGTTTGATATGGTATTAAGGTTTGTTATATCACATGGTTTGATATATATATATCGTATGATATATTATGGTCATCATGTATGTTTGTTGGAAATTTTTTTATATCCCTAAACTTTTATATAATTTAGTGTAAAAGAAACTATTAAGTACCAAAAAATGAATTTTTCCACATTGAAAAGAATAGTAAATCTGTTTAAAAGTTTTTTATTATATTGTTGTCCTGTAATATAATGTAATGGGTATTGTTCTCGTGGAATATAATGTAATGGGTATTGTTTTGATTTTTAATTAGTTAAGTTAAACCTATTAAATTTGTTTTTGATTTAAGAAAGTTGAACTATATAAATAATTTTTAATTGTTTATAAATTTTTTGATTAGTATTTATCTGAGTTACTATTAGTTGAGAGTTTGAACATTTTATTGTACAATACATAATAAACGGTTACATTACAATTATTACTCTTTATTATTCCTGCTATGGTAGGATATAAGATATAACACATTCACCACGTCAACATTATTCCGACTCCTCGGCAGTTAGTTTGGCATTTAGTTTAAGAGACCGACAGTCTGTGGTTGACCCTGACCGTCCCGCTCTTTTTCCGGCGGAACCATATCATAACAATAAAAATAATATCATCTGCAATGACAACCAAGAGATGAGATGGCTCATCTGGTGAGTGGAAACCAACAAAAACTTAGGAATCTAGGAGGTCAGGGGTTCACATATAAGATAAGTTGATAAAAAAAAAATAATAATAAAATCAACCTATCCTAATTTGAGTGATGCCCAGCATTATAATCAAGTTGCTTCCGATTTTAGCTTTATGTAATATAAAATTTTAAAATAAATTATTTCCACGCAATATAGTAAATGAATACTAGGTTTATTTGTTAAATATTAAATGTTAAAATATTTTCTATTTAATAAATAGAGTGAAACAGCTTCCTCTAAATGTATATGGTATATTAAAATTGGGATGGTATATTAATTTGTTAATTTAATTCCGAGTGGATTTCTCTAATACGTTGATTTTTTTTTTTAAATATTAATTTTTCTTTTTTCTTAAATCATAAACTATATATTCGAACTGGAGCCTTTAAAGCATAATTATAAATATTTAAATTTATTTAAAATATATTTTGTCCAGCGTTTCAGAAGCCATGGGTTGTATACGAAAAAGGGGTTCATAGTTGTTGATTTATAAAACATGAAAAATAAATAAATGGGTGGGTACTATAAAGTACCGCTTTTTAATTCTTTAGTCATATCCCCGTGCTGTTAATCAAACCCGTGACATCAAACATAGTATTAATATTATTAACCACGAGATCACAAATAAGCTAAGTCCCGTTCTTGTGGTTTAATGGTAACCACGTTACGTTGGTAATAAGCAGGATCTATTGTGTTGACACTTTAAATGACACCGTAAGAGTTAAATACAAATATATAAATATATATATATATATACCTAACAATGATTGAGATAAAATCACTTTTATATCACGCTATGACAGCCTAAAGAAGAACTCCATTTTCTGGTTTTGGATGCCCAGGTGGCATTGGCAGACTTGGAAAACAAAATATCCTTTAAAATTTCTACTTATATATTTACATTAATTACTGGGAAATTGTCTTGTGAATTAACGCATAGTGCGTGTAGTTCCGCTAGTGGCTTTCTCTCTTTCGCTTGGATCTTGAATGTGTTATCTTAAAATTGCAATAGATAAAATTTAAAGCAGAAATGAGTAACGCATCAAATA